>KL660809.1:11234-65940 GCA_000732775.1 Stachybotrys chlorohalonatus IBT 40285
ACAAAATAAAGCTCAAATTTCCAAGCAAAAACCGGTACCCAAGCTAGCAGCAAACAAGAGTTCTTCTTGTGAAACCTTACCCGAGAGCGTAACTAATACGCGGTGGAACTGGCCCGTCTTTATTTCATCGTAAATGCAGGATCTTAGCTACTACGTGAAACATCAGAACAGTGCATGGATTCCAGGACCTTCTCGACTTTCGGAGTTTGACTTGGGCCTTGATATTCGACAGGCTACGCGGGTCTTTCTTGGTAGATTATGGCCGATGTTGGTTTGGCTTCTTTTGCGGGGCTACCGAGTTGTCTGCTAGCTTGGAGGTGTTGGTCGGGGGGGGCTTCGATGAATGCTTCCTAACTTGTCCTTCACAAAGAACCAGAACCAACCAGGCGAAAACTAGTTGGTTGCTTGTTTAGGTCATTCGTAAATACATCGCCCGGAAAAGCCGGATGTCGTTGGAAGCCAATCGTGGTCGCGCAGGGTTAAAGGGTGTAATATGGATTTAACAATTCCAAAGCCTCATCCAGGCTTAGTATGGGCCAGAGACGCCACGGCAGGGGGGGTATTCGTTTTTCTTTCTCTGCGTCCAATCAATAGTGCGTGCCCCTTGTTAAGAAGGATGTTATTGCCTGTCAAGACGGTCGTGTTAATGAACTACATACAGCATTAGTACAGCCCACATGTAAGCAGAATTTTTGACTGAATTGACCCCTGTCCATGGTCTGAGCTATGTCCCCTTTTCTCGACCATCAGGGGCTTGTGATTAAATAGTTTATGACCCCACCACGATTAGCAAGCCAGCAGTTCATTCCTTCGCTTGTCCGCGCTCAATCCCTAGCCATTGCTTTCCCGAAAGAACGCGTAGAGAACGGCAAGATGGCCAACTCCATCGTCTCGATCAGCCTGTCTCTCATCCTCATCGCGTTGAGTGTCTTTGTCGTCCGCCGATGGCAGGCGCAGCAACCCGACCAGCTACCAGATATCTCTAAGCAGCTCAAATCCGTGCCTGAACCGTCAGAGCTAGCCAAAACCCTGAAAGCAGCGCTTCCGGAGGCGGTGATTCTCGTCACAGACCAGGCATCGTTCAAAGAGGCAACCCAGTCCTTCTGGTCCAGGCACAACCGCGAAACCGTCCCGTCATGTTTCGTTCGCCCACGCACCGTGGAGCAGCTGCAAGCGGCCGTGGCCATCCTGAAGGAGAAGCACGCGAGCTTGCCGAGGCATAGGACGGAATTCAAAGGGCTGTTTACCGTCAAGGGCGGAGGTGCTGCCACGCCTATTGGAGGCTCGGTGCTGGAAGGCGGCGTGGTGGTTGACCTGCATTGTTTCCGCGATGTCAAGGTGTCCGAGGACAGGCAGACCGTCGCGGTTGGAGCTGGGTTGAGGTGGATTGAAGTGTACCAAACGCTGGAGAAACAGGGGCTGGCTGTCGCTGGCGGGCGAAGCAAACCCGTTGGCGTCGCTGGTCTGGCTGTGCAAGGTACGTTTGATTCCTTTTCAGAAGCGATACGGTGCTAACTCGCAAACCGTAGCCGGTCTCTCATTCTATTCGCCCATTTGCGGATTTGTGTGTGCCACGGTTGTGTCTTATGAGATGGTGCTCGCCGACGGATCCGCCGTCACCGTCTCTTCTTCGTCGCATCCAGACCTCTTCCGCGCCCTCAAAGGAGGCGCCAACAACTTCGGCATCGTCACCAGCTTCACCCTCCCCTGCTTCCCTTCGCATGGCATCTGGTTCGGCTGCGGCTCCCAGCTCGGCTTCCAGAGCCTTGGCCTTATCAACGCGTACCACGACTGGCTGCAGGACACCGCGTCGGGTAACTTTGACGAGAACGCCGCGCTGCCGATAGTGTGTTTTGGGTATCTGAGGAATATGAGGCTGTATGCCAACGCGACGTTCCTGGGATACACCAAGCCTGACAAGAGCGGCGGGTGGCCGGCGTACTGGAAAAAAAGTCCGTTCGCCCGCCTGTGGACTTTGAGGACCACGTACAAGAACCAGTCTCTGGTGTCAGCAGTTGAGGAGTTGTCCGATCCGTCACGGCCAGGTGAATACAACATCATGACCACGCTGTCTTGCAAGAACGATCTCAAAACCCTGCAAGACATCCACGACATCCATCGGGATTGCGCAAGGCAGCTACGCGGCGTTCACGGTTTGGTATTGTCCCTGGTCTTCCAGCCCGTGCTGCCCCAATGGGCCAACAAGGGGTACGCGACCGTCCTCGGCCTAGACGACCTTAGGGAGCCCATCACCATTGTCGAATGGTCGACGAAGTGGGACAGAAGGCAGGATGATGCGCTCGTGAACAAAGTAATGAAAGACACCGTCGGGCGGGCAGAAGCGGCGGCCATGGCGAACGGCGCGTATCACAGGTACAAGTTTCCCAACTACTGCGCCGAGTGGCAGGATCCGATGGCGGCATACGGCGAGCGGAACTTGGAGTTCTTGCAGGGTGTGAGCCGCAAGTATGACCCAGAGGGACTGTTCCAGAAGGGATGCCTGGGAGGATTCAAGTTGGGCATGGGCAATGGGGAAAAATGAGGTGCGTGCATATCATGTGATAGTATGAGCGCTTCAACAAAGTTCAATCGGCTGCCTTTTAGATGCAGAAGACGCATCGTCTACTCTTCGCTCTTTTTGGCAACATCAAAGCCCATCCAGTCAGACCACTGGCCTCCAAGTATGGAATCGCCGGCCTTGGGCGCAGTGTCATGTGCAGGTCCTCGGCATCTTCCGTCCCCAAGTCGAGGCCGTTGACTTATCTTGGCATGAGGCCACGAGAGTATCGAGTTTAGAACGAAGCCACCTTCCCCAGCGGAATCGGTTCTTGCGTTGTAGACTGGGATAGATAGCCGCTAGCAGCATCTGTTTGATCACATTGTGCTGTGCTGTGCATGGTACACAGAGGCTAGCCTCATGTTTCTATGAATTCATTCTTCGTTAAGGCAGAGTACCACCGCTAACCATGACTCACCCATCTTGAGCCGTTTGTACGGACTGTAACTTGTTCGAGTGATAGCAATATTTTAGAGGTCACCGTGGCCCAACAGGCGAGCCCCTACGAGTAAAGACAGCGGCTAACATGTGAAGAAGACTCGACACTTTCGCGCTTAGACTACAAAGTTATCGACAGCAATTTTCCCCATCCCATGTCCTCTGTTCAAGTTCAGGTTCTGGTCCTAGTTCAAGGTCAAGCTCGATTTCGATTTCGTCCATGCATAGCCTTGTTTTGTTGCCCACACCCTCGAATATGCTCCCCGGCTTCTTCGCGGTCGCCGTCTTGGCTGCCGTGCGTGTAACTGCCGCCCCAGAGAAGAACCTCGCGGCTCGGGAAATTTGCACACCGGATGATTGTTACCGGGCGGTAAGCGGATTCCTCTTCTACAGGCTCTCATGCTTTGGAAGCACCAGGGCATTCGGCTAATGCCCCATTTCAGATTGCCATCGACACTGCGAACGTGGAGGTATGCTCCTCCTGGCTTCGCGTCGTGATCAAACCTTGCTCCGCAACCGCCACCACTTTCGAGACTACGACATCCACCGAAATCACATACCCTCTAAAGCGAGACGTGACCGCCCCTCCCGACGCGCCCCTTGAAACTCCAAAGGCGGCAGGGCCTTGCATCACCACCTTCACACCCGTCAGCCTGGATCCCCTCGCCTATTCGGAGTGCAGGGCCTGGCGCCGAACGCCTTTCGCGAGCAGGATCTCGTCTGCCTGCTCCTGCAACGCCATTTCAAAGACAACAACCACGACCGCTTATGATACCGAGACCACCACCCGCACCGGCACCATCTCCACCACCGTCTGGCCTACCCCCACCGCCTGGCTCCTCGAGTCCAGCGCCAACCGGAGCCTGCTGGTCGGCGCGGACGAGGCCGGTGCTGTACGGCTTACGCCCGACGCGGCCGCGGCCGTCCCCTTCTACGTCCACAGCAGTCGCCAGCTCCGTGGCCTGCATGACACCTCCAAGTTCCTGATCGACTACCACCGGCCCAATCCCAACGCTGCCGATCACCAAATCTACATTCACGCCCCCAGTGTCCTTGGTTATCGCATTGAGTGCCACCAGCAAGGGGACTGGGACGGCGCATTTTGGGGGAATTGCATAGTCCGTGGTTCGCCCGACGGCAACCCTGTCGTCTACGGCTTCAGCACGTGTCCTAGTTTGGGATATACTGTCTATATGACCCCCAACAATGTCAAAGTTGCGTGTAAAGACGGCTTCGTCTTCGCGGGTTGGTTCCTGAGGCCCTATGTCAGTGGTTAAAGGCGTGCTCAACAAGTTGAAGTTGCAGAATGGTTGAAGCGAAATTTATCTTGTGATTCTAGGGCTCCCTCGGCGAGTCAGAACAAGCTGTATTATATCATGGCATACTGCTTATTATTCTTATTTGAATGTTCAAAGATTTTGCGCAGGATGCTAGTCTAGGACATAGTGACACTTGTTCAACATGCTGCGCTAACAAAAAAGCACCCTTCTGACCCAAGGCAAATAAGTATATACTCTTCCCATTCGTGTGTCCCTGTTTCGCTCTTCGATGCTTTGTAGCCACTCATACTGAGACTTTGGAGGGAGGCGGAAGTTGTAGTAGATGGGAGCATCAGTCTCGGCTGATTTGTGATGATCACAGCCTTTCTGGACCTCGCAGACACAAGGCAGATGACCAAGCCACTCGGTCATGTTAGCATGACGAAGCGGCTCTAGTTTCTTGACGCTATTGCTTGTATTGTAGGATTCACGATCGGCTTTTGTGAACAACACGGTTGAAGATTCTTGGTCGATGTCTTCGTGGTTGAATTGTGTGGTGGTTCGATGACTAGTGGATTTGAGGTCTTCCCAGTCTGTAGAATCGTCATTTTCAAGCTCTATAAATTCGTCCTCGAGTTCCATGAAGTGGTCGTTCGTATTTTCTCTCAAATTATTGCCCTTTTGTTTTGGATCGTTGCCTTCCTGTTGAGTTACTGTTTCATCGTCTGTGTACTTCATTGACTGGCTGTCCTTCGAGTCAAGGATATCAGGACCTACGCAGTCCTTGGCGTTGGGCTCGTATTCCTATCGTTGGCAAACGGATTAAAGCACTTCTCCAGGATGGAAAAAGAACCCAGAGGGGCCATATGGACGATGGCTGCAGGAAAGCATGCGTAACAATGGGAAAAGTGCGACTTGGGCCTGTGGGGGACTGGGGGTGGCCATCTCTAAATAATATCTTGGAGTTTGCAATTAAACTTTGCCCACCCCATCAAGCCACCAGCAGTCTGATGCTCAGAGGAGTTATGTTGGAAGTTTCACATCGTGTCACATGATATTTGCCTAGAGTAGCGCAAGACCGTAACAGCAGAAGCTTGTCAGTAGATGCAGTGGTCTCATTGCTGACCTTCGAAAAAAAAAATCGGCATCTGGTTTACCAACAATGATACGTGAATGGCGCCGGTGGGCGCCATTATCAACTTCCCGCAACAGCCCAGAGTTCCTGAGAATAGCCTGGGACAATAACAGGATGTGGTTGACCTAAGGAACGACTTGACCCTTCTGCTGTCCTAAGCTTCCTCCAGTTTGAAGCTCTAGATTGGCTTCCATAGGATCTAAATTTCTGATGCTTCTTCAATGCCGAAAGACTAACCTCGTCCATGCCTGAGCATGAGAGTATGAATAGGAAGGCCTATGCTCACTGTTCCAATAGAAATCCTGGCAGCGTAGATCATGATTGCCAGACGCCTCAGTAGGTCTCACGAGCATGCAAACTTTGCGGTGTCATGTGGCGGAGCGCCATACAACTACGCTCAAAAGCACGTGGTGTAGTTTACGATTACATGTCTAAGAATACACAATGACCATTCGCCTGCCCCGCTCATTTGCTCGGTAAGAGACTGTATTGTACACGGTTTGAGCGGCGCACCACCCAGTAGAAGCCCCGTCGTAGATGGAAGCGGAAGCAGACAGCAATAATGATACCCACTACGGATCCAACAGCAATCATCAAGGCGTGGAAGGGCTCTATCCACCCGCCCCGCGAAGGAGCTGCCATGGGTTCCACAACGGTGTATTCGTTCCTTGGGACGACCGCTGACTTCGCGAGGACCTGGTTGTCCTTGTCTAGTGCTACGATACGGACAAAGCCGTTGGTGGTGCTGGGCATTGCGATCTTTGTTTCAAACCCTGTCCTGTTGACTGTTTCATGGTCTTGGGCTGAATCGCCTGCAACGTGCGGACTGCTCTGCAGCATCCACTTAGCGACTTCTGTCGCGCCGTTCCAGCTGACGTATACGGCATTCTGATTTGGTCTCACAGCAAGACTGGGGAGGGTCTGTGGTCGTCCAACCCAGCGATATTTGAAGGTGCGATAGTTCTTGACCCAGCCGAAAACATCATAGTTGATTGGCCCGATATGTGTCTCGCACAAGACGTGGCCGTCGGGAGTGAACTCGGTATAGGCCGGTACGTGTCCCCAGCCGACAAATACATTCCCGTTGGGGAGTATCTGTACAGATCCTTGAGATATGGCAAGGACCTTGTACGGTGAGATGTAGTCCTGGGCCAGAGTAGCTGTCATGGCGGTAGTGTCGTAAGTAATCATCAGGCCACGGCTGAACTCGGCAGTGTTTTGCTTGCCGTTGGAGCCGTTGTCGAAAAGCGTCAGGGTTGTGCTGTTGACCCATGCGGCATGATGGTTCCATGTAAAATTGGTGGCAGCTCCATGAGAAAGATCCTTGAAGGAGTTCTTGGCGCCGCCGAGCTGCCATATGACGTGCCCGTCCTCGGCGCTGATGGCAGCTACGTTGCACATGTAGCGCGACGAGATGAGATAGTTCCCCTCGCTGTCTTTGTCGATGCTATTGATGTGGAAGTAGTCCCATGCAGTGTCTGAGGTGCGTCCCTCGGTGCCAATGGGGGCGAGGCTGTCGCCAACAGGAAAGTGGTCGGAGGCGTGCCACTCGAAGATGAGTTTACCGGTTTCTAGGTCGACCTCTTGGAAGATGCTGTCGTAGATCCAACCCTGGCCGATGCCCAGGGCAGACATGTCTATTGCCATTAGGTGGTAAATGGTCATGAGCGCCGTGCCGCTGTCGGTGATGCGAAACTCGTGCAGGTCGCCAGCGTAGTTTCCCACAGGAGTGACGTTCTTGAAGATCTGGTAGGCTTCGTCGAGCTGGACATTGTTAGCTCACCGGCTTGCGCAACCTCTCTCCCTTCAGTTCATGCGACGCAATCCCTGCCCTCCACAAAAAACTCACCATGATGTAGGAGCCCGTACCAAAAGTACCACTGTCAGTACCATGCCAGAAAGTGATGTAGTCCTTATCCCGATACCGCTGCACCTTAACATCCATGGCCTGCCCCCATTCCGTGTTCATCCATACCAGCTCGCCGGCATTGTCGAGCATGACGGGACCGGGCGTGTAGACGTAGTGGCCGCGAGGCTCGACAAAGGTGTAGCCGTCGTCGCATCTCGGATCGGTCGCGACGAGCGCTGGCCGTGGCGACTCGGCTCCGAAGGACTCGTAGCTTCTGCGAGGGAATGCGCCGTAGTAGCCCCAGTCGTACCATGAAACAGCCGAGGTGTCGGCACGCCGGGTCGATAAGGGTGATGCATTCACCACGGAGGAGATACCATTGTTGAACAGGACGGTCGCAAACAGCTGCAGGCCAAGGGAAATCCTCAATGAGGGACGCATTGGAGCGCGCTAGGGAGGATGTCGAAGGCTGCCGCTGACATGAGATCAAGCGACTAGCCCGGTCAGGCAACAAGAGGCTAACAGAGCGTACCGACGACCCCAAAACGGGCAGACTCAGGACACTGGATGCAGAGCTGAGGACGGAAAAGCGAGGAAAGAAAAATGGTGTTTGCGACTCAAGCAAAAGGACAAAAGCCCGAGATAACCAAGTGGGGTGGGAGGGAGAGGGCGTGGGCGTTATAGCGTACCTCAGGAGGTAGGTGTGGGGGTCTCCGCCCCAGCAGCCCACAGGAATACAGTACCAGCAAGGAGGTCGCATGCGCTGAACCGACCCAACCGGTAATTACATTGTAGCGCCGCGGCTGG
Organism: Stachybotrys chlorohalonatus IBT 40285; assembly: GCA_000732775.1. Taxonomy (NCBI): domain Eukaryota; kingdom Fungi; phylum Ascomycota; class Sordariomycetes; order Hypocreales; family Stachybotryaceae; genus Stachybotrys; species Stachybotrys chlorohalonatus. The sequence continues at coordinate 19,280 of KL660809.1, forward strand.
GTTGCTTGGTCATAATCCATACAACCTTACAACCTCAGCCTTGGGCCGAGCCCTTAGCAACTGAACAAGGATCGACGTATTCATGGGGACGCGCCATCGCGACGCGTTCGATCCTCCCCTGCAATAAAAAAATTCCATCACTACTCGAGGAAAGCCATCACGCGAGCAGGGTCGACTTCGGCCCCCTTTAAGGAATCCATTGAAAAAAAAAAAAAAAAACCACTAGCAGCTAGCCAAGATTGGATAAGCTTGACAGGGGATGGATAGAGATTGGGTAGGTCAAGGCGAGGGATCCATTTTGTTGCGTCATCATTAGGCCGATTCTGCCTTCGTCGGCGTGTTGCTTGGCACCGAGGGTCCGGCTGTTGATACCCCTCCTAAACCTCCCTTTTTTTTTTGTTTGGGTTTATGGAGGCACAACCAATCTGTTGTTTCACAAACGTCCGTCTTCCCACGAGATAGGAGCCTTGTGCATCATGACTAAATGCACAGAATCTTACTCATCAAAGCCTTCTTAACATTCCTGTTTGTTTGTACTGCACACAATTGGCGTGCGACGACGAATGCAATACCCGCTGACTCTCATGTATATTGCCTCATGTCGTCATGCATCATCATATCCAAGAAGTGGTTCCTTCAGCAAACCTTCAACAAATCCATGTTTATACCACGTAGCTCATTAATAAGCTTGAGATAAGGACAATGGCCTCTCTCATGGCAATACATTTTAATCAGCTGCACAGGACAAACGACGGTGCGTTTGCAGTGAGTCGGATTCTACCAGAACAGGCAGGTTCGCGCGCATGAGATCTGGGAACGCATTCCGCTTGGCCTGTGTCGCCGAAGATGATCAGCTCCTATTTGAAACGAATCCCTTGCTCACAGAGGATTATTCCGATATAAATGACTGGATCTTACACGTGGTTAGACTTGAAGATTATATAGCTGCACACGAAAAGTTGTGATCTGGAGGCCTGCACATTCAATAGAATATCAATGTTTGAATTTAGGTCTTCCACTTGCCATTTCATATGTGGATTCCATTTGTCGACTTTACACGTCTAGTCTAGTCCCTTTATGCGCAAGCGGATTTGAACCAAAAATGCACCAAACATTGCAAATATCAAAGATAGAAACCCGTACACCTCGTCCCCCAACTCAGGCAGTCGACCTCAATTCTGCTGTCTGCCCTCGTTCGCAGTTGACCCTACGTACACGACTTGGATAGCGGCCATGCTGCAAGATGATATTAGCAAAGTGTTCTACAAAGGCTCATGCAAACAAGACTTACGCGGTAGTTATGGCCAGTGTTGCGTGCGGATTAACCCGCAGGCCTGCCACCAGAATCACAGAAAAGGCAGCAGTGAAGACAATTATGAGACCGATGCGAAACAGCGTCTCGTGCACGAAATAAAAGACGAGAATTGGCAAGATAGGAATAATACTCGCAGCCACGGTCGTGATGGCTTGGTCGAGCACGCTATGGGCTGAGACGTCCACGTGGTGAATCTTTCCCGAAGAGCTGCTTCTGAAACGAGACACCAATCGATGCAAGAATACCAGGATGCTCATAAGGCGAAAGGCGGGTTTGCTCTGGTCTTCGAACGTGAAGAAGTCAGAGGCGTCGGCTGCCTCACAATTGCCCTGGCCTAGCTCAACAGTCCAAACGTCCTCGACATCCCCAGCGAGGAAACAGTTCCCATACTTCATGCTGTTGAGCCATTCGTGTATAAATACGATGTCGAGCCGTTTTGCGCCCGGGAGGCTGCAAAGCTGCTTGTATTGTTCTACTGCATCGTCTGAAGAAGCGAGGGCTTAGTTGTTGAAAGCTATCTTAGTGTTGTTTGAAAACCTACTGTAATCCGCCAAAGTACGACGGATCTGGAGAACCTTGTCACGATACAAAAGACTCGCCGTTGTTTGTGGTGTCGGTTGCACTGGGGGGGTTGACGTCCCAGCGCCTTGCCCGTAATTTGACGACGTTGCGGTTGTCAAGTTGACCCCGTTTATGTCAGGCGTCCACCGAAAGTTGACACGATGCCGCGGGTTGGGGTTTTGGCGCGCATCTTCATCCTCAAGCTCATGCAGCTCAGCTTCGAGGTGCGCAAGCTCGGCTTGATAAAATAGCAGGTTCCTTATCTGCAACTCTCTGAATCTCCTGATGGCCAATGCGTCCGGCCACGAGCTGAACAACCCGGCGAGAGCAGTATAGTTCGATTTATCCGGACCCATGATATGATTGATGAGGAGCGTCAGCTACTGCGTCGCGTAGGCCGCATCAGGGCCAGCAGGAAACTTTAAAAAGAAATTGTATTTTGTGCCTCATCAGGCATCGGGATTCGGCCACCGCGGCTGAGGGATCATCACCAGCCAGGTCCTGCATGTCAGCATGCAGGCTGCGCCTCCTGACCAAGCTCTGCGCCAATCACATCCCAATACAATGTGTGCCGCCCGCGGGCCGCAGGTCGGGCTGCAGTGGCGTGCGGCAGTGCCTGTTACATTTGTTGGCACTGCCATATAACTGTCTGTCGCTCAACCCACCCGATGACAGGATCTTGTCGTGCTTCAACTTCGAAGTAAATCCAGTTCCTTTAACCATCTGTTTAATGTCGACAGCCCATTGCCTACGCTTTTCTTCATTTGAGCCATGGATCCCATTGGTATGACGGGGCTGGTGGCAGTTGCATTTCCTGCCCTAACCTCGGTGCTGAATGCTGGTGCGGTATTGAATATGGCAACGCGGAGGACGTTTCAGCGAGACTTCATTCAGATGGCCCGCAGCGTCGAGACGCAGTTCATTGTATTGCGCACCACTGTCACAGTGCTTCTCCACGACGCCCTCACCCCAGCGGAGATCCAAGAACTGGTTTCGGACCGAGCAAGCCCTCTATGGACAGCCCCCAAGGTGGAGGTAGCGCTGAAGCAAAGACTGGGCGATCGCGGGTATGAGGTCTTCATTGAAGGTTTCTCCAGCTTGCTTGGTACACTAGAGTCATTAGAGAACTCGATACGCATTATCAGCGAGGCGCCAACAAGCAACGTTTTTCTTTCTCGCCAAGCCTTCAAATGGGCATGGTCGCATAGGCGGGCGAGTCAAGCGCTGGCGGATTTGACGCGTCGCAACCACGATCTGGAGGCAATAGCTCAAACATACCACTCTCGCCAGTCAATCGAGGCAATACAGAACATCAATGATGCTTTGGAAAATATCCACAGTGTCCGCCGGGTAGCTGAAAATATGGAAGCCATTGCGACTGGTCAAGTCACGATTTCGACAGACAACAAAGGTGACGAATACAGTTTGTATAGTGTTAAAACAGAGGTAAGCATTTGGTACTGCCATCAGAGCCATCGCTGACACAACAATCATCATTCAGGTTGGTGGAGAAGATGAAGATATAACCTTGAGCTACCTCACCGTTTCGCTTGAATCAGCGAATGGCGCCGCTTCCCGCCTGGAAGAAGAGGCCCTGCTGGACACTGGTGCAACGGCATGCGCAATCTCCCCCATACTTGCACAGAACCTGGAGCTGGTAATTGAACCAAGCGAAGAAGAACATATACGAACCGCCGCTCAACACCAGACTCTTCGCATTGCAGGCAAAGCTCAACTCAAAATGCGATGGAAGGACGGTCAAGGGGAGAAATGCGGCACCAAGATATGGGTGTATGTTGTATATGGGTTGGCTCAACCGCTACTCCTCTCGCACGACTTCACCCAAAACCACCCAGAAGTATGGACTGTTGCGAGGAAGCTGATTGTGCGAGCCGAAGAACTACATGTCATGTGGCTCAGCAAGCTCGATAAGAAATCCCAAAAGGCGCAGCAGGAATTTCGGGCGAAGCGGCTTGAAGAGAATAAGGCCAGTGCTACGGCTAGCACCTCAACACCTGGCCAAGGGCCCGGCTCTTCGGCAACTTCTACAGTCGGGTCCTCATCGACCTCTAATCTTGCCTCTACAGCCCCCTCCGTACCAAGTTCCGCGGGAAGTTCAAAAGCCTCTCCCCCCAGTCCCTGAGTATATATTGTTTAGGCGAAAAATGATTTTCATTTGGTTCGGAAAGACTCTTCTTCTCAGAGATCGACTTTGACACTCTCGTTCGCGGGGGGGGCAGACTGACATCTTGCAGGTGCGTACGTCAAGACACGGAATAGGTAATGGAACTTAGTGCTGTCTTAACATGGCGTCCGAATGAGTGTTGACGTAAGGCGTGAAATTTGTGGTACAAGGCATGCTAATCAGCATTGCGCGATTTCCATAGTTGCGCCAACATGCCAAGCCCCAGTGGCAGCACAACTCAAAAAAGGCAGACGTGCCCCCTTTTCCATCCCCTCATCCGCGACTGTTTGCATTGGTGAAGTTTCAAAACGGCAGACTGGCATCTCAGGCCTCAGCGACCCAGATCCAAACAGCCAACACTAATACCAAATCTACGTGATAGAGTCAGGCCTTGCGTGTTGCATTCTTTTAGCAAGATGTGCCTTAGCGATACAACAGTCCAATCGTCAAAATAAATCTCATCAGATTTTCATACTCAGCCATGGTAAAAGAGCTCAATGTAGAGGGCAGCTCAGAGATACATGCAGTTGGAAGAAGAAGAGCCTTCAGAAGCAGGAATAACGAGATTCGCTGAAACAAATTAAGTGAAGCAGCTCAACATTGTATTTAAGAGCTCATATTCTCTGAGGGAGACAATTCAGCTACGATCAAATCTGATTACCACTTTGAGAGAATCAAATTTCTATTATATCGGTCATGTACTGTGCTGGCATGGTTGTTTGTCGCCGGCCGCCAATGGGTTTTGCTCCCTGGAATAAATAAATTATATCTTAGGGAAAATGATAATATGTAACCTTATTGACAGTGTGATGCCCTGGTACTTTGACGTAAACTTCCATAGCAAAGTATATATTCGTTGTGATTGGTTCGTGCCTTCTGCTGGCGGCATGGCCCCTTAACTATCCTGAAAATTTGTACATGCTACAATCGGTCCTAGAACTCAAGTATTGCACTGCTTAACTCGCGGCTAGTACTACTATTCATCATAAACCACTTCTCTAAGTTTTCTAGTTGCAGCTTGAAATCTGTTGGCATTCTGTCCAGAATGGCTCAATTGCAGTTGTCTGGCGGCATGGCTTGTGGACAACGCCGATCATGTCTGCGCTTGCCTGGTTACGCAAAACCCAGCACTAGTGCTTGCATCTTTCGTTAATGAATGGAATCATGTGAATTGAATGCCAGTCGTCACTTCAACCTCGGAAGACGTTGCCGCGTGCTGGATACTTGTAACACCATTTAACGACATTGCTTTGCCGTATGATCCAGTACGCAACCGAAGTCGCGACACGTCCGTCCCTCTCTCTTCCAACCTGCGGTGTCTGCCCCGGTAGCAGACTACATTCAAAGACGCCCATCATTAGGATATTAGCGGCCATCGACTTCTGACTCGCAATGTACAACTACAAACCACCCTATTCAGCGGCGCCTCGACAGGGAAACGGCTCGGAGGAGAACGCCCAGCAAAGCCCCGACTCGACCGGGGACAAACTCCAAACGACGGTCGCTTGCGAGCCGTGCCTCAAACTCGAAACGACTGTGGGTGAGATGCCAACGCCTAAATGCCGTCGTCGCTGACAGCTTCCGCTTTCTAGTGTGACGCGGGGTGGCCGCGCTGTGGACTGTGCCGAAGACGCACACTGCTTGGCGAAGTAGTAAAGTGCGCATACGAGAGCTCTGAGCTGGCAGGAAACTTGAGCTTGCACGCGCGCATCGTGACCCTGTTGCAAAAGCTGCCGGATGGCATGGCCGTACAGCTTGTTTCGCCTCCGCAACACCCCAGACCTAGAAAGTGTGCTAGCACCGCCTGACGACTCGACAGACGCAAAACCAAAACCCTCGGATCAAGCTCCGGGACAAGCCGCCTCGACGTCCGCAGACCCTGCTTCCAATTTTGAGACCGTGGCTAGTCGCAGCATAATATATCCTCGAATACAGCCCATCGATTTGACCCGTCTAGACGTCACAATCGATAGGCTTTGTCCAGTCCGAGGTTCCAGCAACGTTTCCAATATCGGGGATGTCGAGATGAGTGATCGAAGATCACCCGAAACCGAGGTCGAAAGTGATTATGACATGGAGGAGGTGCTTTTCCTGCGGCCGACTGCTTATCGCGATCCTCGTTTGGAGAGTCTGCGCATCAAACGATGGACAAAAGTCCCCATCACGGATGACATGGCTGCTCTCCTGATTTCTTTATATCTCCAAACGGATAATGTTTTGCTGGGCTTTCTCGACGCCGATTTGTTTATCGAAGACCTAGTCTCCCTCAGCATGGAAGGCTGCTCACCATTCCTCGTCAACGCTATCCTGTACTTGAGCTGCGTAAGTATTCATTTCACGCATTCAGGATGCACCAGAATTCGGCTGAAACATTGATAGCTCAAATATTCGGGATACGATAACCAAATGTGTAGCGTAAGTCAAGCTTTTGTCGTGAAGCCGAGGTTGTATGGATTGTACAAAATTCTGTCGACTCGTTGCCAGGCTTGGCCGCTCTCAACGTCTTCAGTTTCTCGGCATTCCTTGACGAGAAGGATAAGCTAGGCCATCAATTACTGGAAGCAGCACGACATATGGGTGAGCGACTGACTCTGTTTGGAATCATGCCTGATAGTCCCGAGGTTGCCTCACTAAAAGCCATGCCCCCAAGGCAAAGGCGAATCGCTTCACATGTGACATGGGGGACTTACATCTGGCTGACGTAGGCTCCCAATACACAAAATTCCGAGCAAATAAGTGAAAACCAATATCAGTACAGAATCCATGTATTTTTCCATCACAATAAGCCATCCGCATACTATCCGCTTTTGCCGATTCCTCGCAGAAAAAGCCATGATCCCCAAGGTTCATTAAATGCCACCATGCTGCTAAAAAGGCCCTAAATCCGCACTCCGATACATTCCAGCACGTTTGCGAACTGTACGCCATGGCTGGAGAGGTTGCCTTTACATACTTTTCATCCACAGATGTACCGCTGCAGGATCGCGTTGAGTTCGGATTCGCGGAGTCATTGCAGGCTGCTGGATTGGACTAAAAGATTAAACGAACGAGTAACCCACACGAGTCAAGCCCCAGTCGATGTTCTGTCATCATCGCCTCTCTTATGCACATTATCAACGCCACTTTTGAGAACTTAAAAGATAATGAGAGAAGGACATACTTCCTCGTCTGCATGCAATACTGGCAGAACTTGTACGCAACATACCCCATCATGGGTGGCATCGCGAAAGGCTTTATGGTCAAAGCTATGCAGGCCGACGTCATCATGCCCGAGGAAGCCGGCAGGCTTGAGATGGAGCTGCGTCGCAGGGGCCGGCATCATGAGACGAGTCACCCAAGTGTTGTATCTCAAGTCGTCATTGACTTTGATACGGCTCTAAGAAGCTCTAATGGGGCTCGATTGGTCAATATCGCACCCTTATTCGAGGAGTATGTCGTTCGGCCTGAGGGGGTCGAATAGCGCTGACTGTTTTAACGCACAAAAATGATATATCCGTGTGCACAAGCATTCAATGGTATTCTCATTAAGTCTCTGGTTATTTCCTGAAGTTTTTGGTGCTGATTGAAGATGCATGTTTTCTTTTGATATAACGTGACGGCGAGCTGGCTTAACTTGTAATCGGTGCGTTGCTGGCAGGACCCCATGTAGGCTTTTTTGCCAAAAGTTGCAACTGCAACGCTGTGCTAGTCCATACAGAGTGAATGAGCAGAAAATGAGCAGTTTAAGAGACAACTCTGCCATTTAGCCAGAGCAAAATCAGTGCAGGCAATTTGACCAACTCATAACAATTAGTACTGTAGTCGATCTAGTGCTCGAAGACTCGTGCGGCGTACAAAGCCCACACATCTATTAGGGTTGCGGCTTACTGCCATATGATGGAAATGGCAAGATACTTTTAACCATATCTGAAACTGCCAAAGCAGAATTGTGTTGTGGCACCAATTGCATTGAAGTCACCTGATTCAGCGTGGTGGTCCACGCAGCAGTTGTTAATTCGACATTTATAGACCATGGCTTTACATGGCTTGACTAGTTTGATTGTGACTGAGAGGCAGTAAAGACATTGTTTCACTTGTTTCGCAGTTCTTCATGCATGACCTATCGCTTGTTCACTGGAACATTGTACAGCACATATCTTATGTTTTGGCTCTTCGTCCAACATATATACTAAGCTATGCCGAGCTATTCATCCCCTACTTCGTTTCTATCGTTGCTTCTGTAACCGAGCAAATACCCATCAATCCTACAATTCCAGCTATCCCTTGTCACGATCACCTGTTTACCGTAGGATTTCCGTCGCATCCAAGACACGCTGCCTACACACTCTATAGTGCTCACTTATCCACCCGCCGTCTCGTCATCTTCTGAACCGCAGTATCTCTGAAGTAAAGGTAGACACGTCCACAAAATGCCCCGCTTCATCCATGCTCGAGAGCCGGAGGAGAGTATGACCTGGAACCCCATCGCGACGGGCCAAGAACTCCCGTTCCATTCGATTTTCAGCTGGAATGAAGTTCTCGACCGAGCTGTGGATGCTTACAGGAAGAAAGTGCTGAAGAAGACCACAATGCAAGACGGGTCCGACCTTACTGCTAGGCTCGCGGCGTATATCTACTGGGGAGAGGAGTTTCTCCTCGGTAAGATCGACTTCAGTGATGGGGGCTCGGCCATTATCAAGTACTACTGCTGCAAGCCAGAATCATACTACACCGTGATTCACGAGGCGGATACGATGGGCCTGGTGCGCAGGATTAGCAGCATCACCGTTCCGCCCATCCTCGACCACGAGGTGTACTGGAGGCAATACGAGGATTATGATATCTACCCCTGGATTCTCATGGGATTTTTCTCGGGCGATAATGCCATGTTCCAACGCCGTGGGATCGATCCCTATGAAACGGAACGGAAGACTTGGGCGCTCGGCAGGATACACACTACCATGGCGGAGTTACAGACTGTTATCGCGTCCTTGCGGTTCGAGAACATTGGGCAAATCCAGTACTTGGAAGGGCGTTTTGTTGTTGGCCCCATTCCTGGCGTCGGTGGCCCCTTCAATACGGCTGCCGAGTACTTCAAGGCGCTCGTCAAAGCACCCATCGAGCTAGCCACCCGCGGGTACATCTACGACCAAGTCGAACAGCTAGTGAGGGAGGGCGAAATTCCGACCGAGGACGCCAAGGACCTGGTCCAGCAGTTCAAGGAATTCCCTAGCATGATCGCCGACCTCGCCGAGCGCATGCCCTTCAGCAAGGGGCCATTCCCGCTCATGCACATGAACATCGCCCCGTATGCCATCTTCGTCGACGAGCATTTCGAAATCCAGGCCCTAATGGACTGGCAGGATTCGTTGGTGGTGCCGTGGGAGATTTACACCCCTGCCTTGACGATCCATGCTCCGCCAGCGGTTCTCGACAAGACAGTCGACCGTCCCAGGCAATTCCACTTCAGGACGCATCAGAAGACCTACACCAATCTGGTGGTGGGTTCTGAGCAGCGTTATGGAAAGGACAACAAGCTATCGTCGCAGTTCGCCGACTCGGAGCTTTTGGACCTTGCTCAAGCTTTCTGGTCGTATCGTAAGGATGAGCACATTGGGTTCTACAAGAATGTGATTGACCCTTTGATGAAGAGGGTGAAGGAAACGGAGTAAGCTTTGGTACTGGGATGGCTCTAAACGGGATTCGAGCTTGTCTGCGGAACAAAGGGCAGGAATGACCTGGTTGTTCTTGGTTTGGTCTGAAAATAAGTAGAAATCCCGCGTATTGGCATGCAGAGGCTTTGGAGAGTTACTTTCCGATGTTGTTATGTCTTGTAAAATTCTTTTCTTTCTCGAGTCGGCGGTTCTTTGCCTACATCACACCTCTCCGAGTTTGCTCACATCGCTCCTGGTTACGTGAATGAGGCTCACGCCAAGACCGGAGCTTACCAAACTGGTACCCAAATTGGTGATGTAGTCTGGACCGCTCTGCAAGATGTCTCTCGGAACTATGGAGCAGATTTACGCGAGTAAAATGTTGAAAGTACGGGGTAAGCTGCTGCATAAAACTTGCGATGGAGAGCTTCTTGACTGGAAAATTTAGCCATTCTCACATACTGATATCAAAGATCTTCGCAATCCATCTCCCAGTGCATTAAATACGAAAATGTTGCAAGGCATAGGAGCATATGTAATGGCTATTTTCAGTAGCCTCCTATCCAACATTGACACTGGATTTCAACAAGGCTTAAACCGACCGTGTACGTGACCTTACTGGCTTGGATAATCAGGCTTTGTATTATCACGTTTATTTTGAAAAGTGGAACAAGGCCACGTTTACTTGCACAATTGTCCAAGTTCAACCCTCTCCTTTTAACCAGAGGATAAAGACACTTTGTCATCATTAGGCCATCTTGGGATTTGCTTCATAGCCAAAGCCTTCAAGGTGATTCAACGCTGTTTGCAGTATCATCAATATCTCCTTGTATTTCCAATTCATTGGTCCATGTTAATCCATTTGTCCCAGTATGTTACAAGTTCCTCATATTTAGCCACGCTATCGTTAAGATCAACTGGCACACCAACCCACGTGTTTCGTAGTTCGGCAGCCTTCTGAGGCAGACTTTGTCACCTTTAATTCGCCAACTTGCGTTTGACATTAGGGCAAGCTTATAAATAACTCGGGCAATAGCTCCCCGAACTTCAACGTCTTTTGAAACAGTGTTGGAACCACTGACTGCCGCGCGGTGGTAGTGACTGTAATACGGCCAGTTTCGGCTGGGCCAGAATAAGAGTGAAATCATGACATCCCTTCAATGAATTGAGTGAGCCTTTCATAATATAAGGCCAGCTTGTAACATAAGTTACTAGTTTCTCGGTATCGGTGTCCCCGGTATTCTGATGGAATCTTGAGTGCTTCCTAATGCATCGTAAAAGCTTCATGAAAATTCTTCAGCTCGATACGGATATTGCACAGACACCGCAAGGCCCAGCTTTTTCTATAGGTAGGAGTCACTTCAATAATATTGTTCCTAGGAAACCTGACCTACCGTGCCCATAAGACATCGCGAGATTTGGTCAAATCGCTAATTATGATCAAGGCCGTCTCGAGGGTGGTAGAGCCTTTGTCTTATTTCTCGCTCTTCCAATAATGTATACTAACGCCAGAGCGTTTCCGTATACGTAGTCATAGCTCATCTGGAGCAGACTTCCCTGCAAAAAGAAGTCCTTTTCGTCGTGCTTCAATGATGTTTCGACGTCATCCAATGCCAGAGGTGAGTTTCCAAGTGTGGAATGAGTCCTATACAACAGCCGCTCCCTTTCATAGCCTTCCTCGAATTTTAGTGGCGCGCCAAGGGCTTTGGAGTACAAGTCCTGAGCCTCTGCGGAATTAGAGCCACGGAGCATATCTCCCTGGACATCGGACATCTTGGCCAGCAGCATCGGCTCTGGTCAGACTTTGCAGGCATCCTCTATTGTCTGGAAAATGGCGATTGCCGTTTTGTAGGACCTCCGGCTACGAAAGTATCTGCAATCCGTCAGCAAAGCGGGTAGTGTAGATATGCTTCGACTTTGCTTCAAAGAAGAGCAGGTGGGGCATGAGTGTTTCTGTACTTGAGCTCATTTGTAGTAACATATTCTGAGCATTTGAAAATGCCGTTAGCCTACTGCTTTGGTCTGTTGAATGGAGAGCTTGCCGCTGGATTAGCCGATGCATAGAGACCAGTGATTGGTGGGCAGGGGGTTGACGCTGGTTTTCACTTTGATCCAGCAACTGTGGGATTGCTCAGTGGGGGCTTTCAGGATCAGTTTCGGCGTGGGATGCTTTAAGTAAGCAATGCTCTGTCAGTTCTGATAGAGTTAGATGGGAAGTTCAGTGCGAGCGTATCCTTGGGAAGGCTTGAAGAATACTCCGTGTGCGCAAGTAAGCCTTGGGAGATACCCAAAGCTCAACGTTAATATATTGAACACGAGAGAACTAAATACCAGGCTCACCGTCACAGTCAAAAAAGAAATAGATTGCAGAAGGCTCAAGACGGTTTCGCACAAATGTTGAATGGCGATATTCCAGAGTCGCAAAAATTTCGGTGTACATGCTAGTAGATCCAATCCCTGGTTGTGCATGCAGCATGGCCGCGTTCGTAGAGCTTTTGCAAATTTGTAAAATCTTATCGATAGGACGTCGAGTTGACTTCATGAAGCCAACTATCTGGCCCATTGCTAAGGGAAGTCCGGCCAGCAGGGCTACCAGCGGCGCATCAGCTGGGTCTGCTAGCAACAAGCACATCATATCTGCCCCCTGAAACCTACAAAACGGTTCTATCATTATCAACTTCTGAGGGGCAAAACGAAACGAGAACTCATTGTTTCGGGGTTTGTCCATGATAGCTCCTCTAAGGCGCAGTGGTCACGAGCTTTTCAATTCGGTGAACGCAGCATTCGTCGCGTGGTCCCTCATCTTCATGACGCACCGAATGAGTCTCGATAGCCATGTCGTATCTAAGATTCGTCTACAACCATGGCGTCGTGGATTGAGGAACTCGAAGAATCGACTATGTCTACTGGAAAGGTCCAAAACATATATAATCACCATAAAGGCCATTCCAGTGTCTGTCTACGCCATGGGTACGCGAGTCCTTGCAGACAGGTCTCGCGCTTGTCACTGCCAACTCGAATTAGGGTTGAAAAAGGGACGTTTCTCGGATTGACCGAAGTAGTCAAACCAGAAGAAGGTCTTATGGTGTAAGATGAGTTAATCAATTACAGGACACATGTTTCAATGCTCTCCCGAACTTCGTTCTCAACGCCGAATGTAAAAGACGCATGGCATACGACTAGTAACTGTGTTTTTAGTTTCCCATTCTAACACCACTTATCGAGATAATGCCAACCCTGCTTCTCTTTGCAATGCACGTGGTTTGATTCCTCAATGTGATCACGATGAATGTCATCCACATGTGAAACATCAGTGGTATGGTCTAGGAATCTGAAATTGCAGGTGCGAGAGGCCATCATTTGATTGCTTCCACATGCAACCAAGTACTACAGGCAGATGGTAATGAGCTCAAAGGTTCATCGGTTCCAGATGATAGGATGCTTACTTAATGATGGAAAGGATAGCCTCCAAATCCTTTAAGGCATCTTCAATTAAGTACGCCTTGTTCTAGGCACCAGGGAAACGACTGTCTCTCAATACTTATTTGCAGGTTAGCCAAAAATATCTCATGATTATATTAGGGTGTTGCGACTCCATAACTCGACCCAACAAACAGATATGAACACCTTATATAGGGCCAGCGTGCCCCGCTGCATCGCTTCCATTCAGAAGGTCTTCGCTTTCCAATGCGCTGGGTGCCTTTCGGATCTGGACTCCCCCAAGGAGACGATGTAGATGTCACTGTGCATCGACTTCAGCACGATCTGGAATGCGAAGGCCTTGGTGGCGCCTAGCCGCTCCCTCAAAAGCGTTTCCACTTGACTCCAATAGGCGCCTCTGATACTGTGTGAGTGTTTGAGCAGCCGTGGCTCGATGCAAGGCTCGGATTTAATCCACTGGAACCCGGCGGTATCTAGAGAAAACTCCTTGGTGGATCTGCGCGGGTCATTGGCAATGAAAGGCTGGGGGCACTGTTGCACTTTTACTGTATGTGCCAACTGCACTGCAATCTTAGCTCCGCCACAAGAGCTGCTTTGACCTGATCTGGCCTGATGCAATGGGTTGTCGGAACCAATTCACCGTCTTGAAACATCAAATCTTTTCGCGAAAGTCAGAGCAAAGATCTCCGCGACGCTGAAGTTTTTTTTTTATGTTGCTTTCTTCACACCTCTCGAGTTTTCTTGGCTGGTGCGCCTTTGGGCGGCACATCGCAGTCTTCTCGAAGTTCGGTGTTGCTCTTACTGGCAGTGATCATGAAGATCTCCATCTAATTCCCCTACTGCTGCCAAAGTGGAGGTTGTAGGAACGGAAACCATGATACTGGCAACAGCGATTGTGGTTTATTTTGAAATGACGTCTTTTTTAATTCCATTGTTCAAAGCGCAGTTATCTAATAGTCTCCAACTAACTCCTAAACAGCCATATTGGAGAAATATGGGCAAGAAAGAAATATGAATTCCCCGATACCCCCCATCAGCTTCTTATCATGGAGCCTCCTTCCTGATTCTCCAAGGCGGCATTACGTATCATCAAAAACTTTCAGCTTCTGCTGAAGGAATCCCATGCGAAAGGCAAAGTGACATTTGAGTTCCGCATCTAGAGCCCCATTTCTGAATGGAGGTTCCGGAGTTGGCCCCGCGGCGTCACCCACCAACTCCGAAATGCTCCTTTTTGCCGCTATCATGGGCCGCTCCACAGCGACAAGGGTTCCATAGTCGGCCAAGTCCTCTAAAAGCATCACCACCACGACTCCTCGGACGCCACCCTCTCCACTCCTGCACATCGTCTGCGCCGCATCATGCCGAGCGCGTAAGGATTCTAGTATTCCAAGAGAGTCGACCTAGGATCAGCTGGAAACATGAATGTAAGATTGCAAGGCTCCGACCTAGGAAGCAAGCCCCTGTAGTGTAAGAAAAACCAATGATCCAGGGGCGCTGGTCTGCGCTGCGGCTCATAAGGAGCATCGGTGAGATGTTATAAAGGACCAGAGCCCGCTGCAAAGCCATTGCCTGATTGCAGCAGCCCTCGATCTTCATCTTTGAAACAGTTGGCGAACTCTGAAAAGGAGACAAAGGTTCAAAGATAAGCAAGAGATTAGAGAAATGCTCTCTTTGGTGATCCTTGCCCTGTTTACAGGCCGATTCGCGTTGCAATGCTCAGCTACCGTAACATCGGCACCCAATGCGACTGTTACTTGCAAATGTATACCGGGAGATAGCTGCTGGCCAACCTTTCAAGAGTGGCAGGCCTTCAATGCTACTATAGGCGGAAGACTGATCGTGCCTCGCCCCCTGGGGTCGGTCTGCCACAATCCCGACTACGACCAAAGAGCCTGCGAGTACATCCGTAGGGAATGGAACTCGCCTTGGCTGCAGTAGGTCGACTAAAAACTCCCTCGCAAGTTTGCAGCCTATCAGAACCGCTCACACTTTGCCTGCAGCGATAGCAACGATTCGTCCGTCATGGCAGCCGCTGTGTCCAACAACACCTGCGATCCCTTTTCTGTCAGGGAGCTACCGTGTGATGCTGGAAACGCCGTCACCTATTCGGTCAATGCTTCAGAACCTTCACATTTTGCGCAGGCTATCGCTTTTGCTGGTAGCAAAAACATCCGCCTTGTTATCCGCAACACCGGGCACGAGTTGGTTACCTTCCCTTTTGAGCCTCCCTTGTGCCGCTTTACTCCACCCTCATCCGTCCCTCTCTCCTGAATTTAAAGCTATTTTACGCAGCATACTGACAAATGACGGTGCAGCTTTCTCGGCAAGTCCACCGGGAAGTGGGCGCTATCTGTATGGACCCATCACATGAAGGGCACTGAGCGTCTCCATTATAACAGCACGTTCTATACCGGGCCAGCGATTAAGCTCAATGCAGGCGTGCAGGTGGAAGAGGCATACGAAGCCACCCACGCTCATAACTCGGTAGTTGTGGGGGGTGACTGTGCCACAGTTGGAGTGGTTGGCGGGTATCTTCAAGGTAGGGTAGCAATCTGAGGCTTAGCTCCTCCAAATGCCCTTGCAGAACCCCTTTGCCCCCATGTCCTTTACCCCCCACGCAAGTCTGTTTCTGAAGAATTGATGTAGGTGGCGGCCACTCCCCTCTGAGCTCGGTTTATGGCATGGGTGCCGACCAAGTCTTGGAATGGGAGGTCGTTGATGGAACTGGAAGACTGCTGAGGGCCTCACCTTTGGAGAATGCAGACCTGTACTGGGCGCTCTCAGGCGGCGGCGGCGGCACCTTCGGCATCGTGTCCTCGGTCGTAGTCAAAACATATCCAGACATGCGCACCAGCGGTGTTCAACTTGCCTTCAACTTGGATACAGAACGGCCTGGTGCCTTCTACAACGCCGTCAACAGATATCACGAGCTCGTCCCAGAGTTCACGGCGGCTGGCGGCATGGCAATCGCGCTCATCACCAACTCATCCTTCCTACTGACGCCCCTGACTCTCCCCAACATGTCGCAGGCCGATGCTGAGGCTCTCGTGGCCCCACTAGCTCGCGAGCTCGACGATCAAGGTCTCCACTACAACCTCAACGTAACGGAATACCCAAACTGGCTATCGTTCTGGCAGCAGCTCATTAAGCCAAACCCCACCCAGCTGGTACAAAACGCTCAGTTTGGCGGGTGGATGGTCCCCAGGTCGGTGGTGGAGGAGAACCCGCGTGGGCTGCAGGCAGCAATTCAGGACATTACGAAGTCAGGCTGCGACTTTGTGGGCTTGGCGCTCAACGCGTCAATGCCTGAAGGTAGCAGCGACAACTCGATTCTGCCGTCGTGGCGCTCAGCGGCCATGTGTGTCATCTTGTCTACGTATGTTTTTTTTTTCTCTGAGGGAACTCGCTTCGACTTGTTAATAAGGATATGGCCGGTATAGATCATGGCCACAGGGGGCAGATGCACGACGAATGCGAGAGATGAGTGATACCATGACGCAGACATGCGTCCCAGCACTCGCAAAGCTGGCCCCGGAAGCGGGAGCATATCTCAACGAAGTAAGCGGTGATCCCCAAAATCCGTTTCCCGATCTCTCTAAGCTATCTTTCATCCGACATGACGGCACTCCACTGCAGGATCAGACGAAGAACGATGCAGGCTGACAGGATGTGGTATACAGGCCGATCCGAACCAGCCAGGTTGGCAGGCAGCCTTTTATGGCGACAACTACGACCGTCTGCTGGCCATCAAAAACGAGTACGACCCGGAACATGTGTTCTACGCACAAACCGCCGTTGGCAGCGAATCCCATTGGATCGATAATGACGGCAGGCTCTGCAGGAGCTGAAGGAGGGGCGCGACACAGGCACGCTGTGGAATCATTGATCGGACTTGGGACTTGGTGGGACGAACGTGTGTACTCCCGTTGGAGGCTGAATATTGGTGACCGATCGAATGCTTGAGTTGCGGCGGGACGACGTGCATTGGGCCCAGATCGGCAGCGGGTTGGCGTGCCACTACAAATGGAGACTAAGAAATAGGTAGAGGAAGATAGAGCTGACCAGGTTTTGATATATGCAAGCGTCCAGATGTATCTTTTCGGTGTTACCTCAAAAGAACAAGGCCTTGGCAACAATGCCAGTCGAGGCCGGGGAAGGAAAAAAAAAAAAAAGAAGAAGAAAAAGCAAGGGAGGTTATTACATCAGAGCAGTAGCTAAAAAGCAAAGGGTAAGAATTCAAATTCACTTTACCTACGACCAAGGTTAGAATTATATCATCGTTACAGAAAGGCTTTAAAGCAGTCAACAGATGGCCCTAGTTTTTTGCAGTATCCGAGTAATAATGCAATGAAAACGTCATTGCGGGGTTCAAGGGCCGATACGGTAGCCGTCACCAACCTGAGCATCAACAAGACTTGACTCACCTAGACTCTAGAACTCACTATCGTGTATCTACACTTTGATAGTCATCGTAAAAAAGGATCGGTGGTAGGCCTCGATGACCCGCATACTCACACTGTTCCAGGGCACAAACGGTACTCTGGCTCGGAAGTTTACGGTACGAGCTTGGCTACCGGCCTCCCGTCCGGTTCTGGAAGGTCTAGGAGTCTCAGTAACGCATATCTTGTGCCATGGCATTGCCCAAAAAAGCGCGATGAACATCGGAAGTAGGCAGGGCTTCCATTTAGCCTCGACCGGCAGTCGCCACTTTTCCTCCTCGCCAGTCGTTGGTGATCGACGTGGCCCGGGGCGCAGGACCGCGGGGCACTGGTTCCCTTTCCCATTGTCATTTGTCAGAATGGTTTATGCGCTAGACTAGTACTACTAGCGCTGTAGCCCCAGACGCCAGAGTACCCTGGAAGTGGACCTGAACTCTGTTAACCCAACCTTCAATCAACCTACGACGAACCAACAACGTCGTCCAGTCCTTGTTTTGTGTTCTTTGGACGTCCCAGAGCATCGCCGCCCGGCTTGACTGCCGCTTGCCCGCCCATCGCTGTCTGTCTGTTCATGTCGTATCTGTTCGGCCACCTGCGCCTGCCATGTTTGCGACGCTGGACCTCAAGTCGAGCGGCTCGCCTCGAAATGAGGCCGGCGGCGCCGTCTCGGTGCCCGCCGCCCGCCCCAAGAGGAGCCAAGTCCGCCGCGCCTGCGACTGGTGCAAGATGATGCGCATCAAGTGCGACAACGACAGGCCCTGCTACAACTGCCGCCAGGGCCATCGCGAGTGCGGCATGAGTCGCCAGAATCAGTTCCGTAGCCTCACGGCCGCCGTCAGGTAGGGCCCCGCGACGTCTGTGGTCATGGGAAAAGCTGACCGTCTCCCGTTGCGTATTCATAGGGAAGTCGAGACACTGCGAGCCCAATTGCGCGGTCTGGAAAATGACAGAAAGACCCCCGAAGCTCAAAAGAGCGATGCCGCGCGGTCGCCGACGGTCGATGTTTCGTCACCAGGTGCCTCCCTCGGTGAACCCACCACTGCAGAGCAACCCCGACCGCCGAGTTCGAACATAAGCACAAACTTGATTGCAAACAGCAGCAGTAATGCCCCATGCACCGGCTCGATGCTTCATGGTATGGCGTCGCTGCCCTTCTTCCTCGCTCGCATGAACGACTACATCCACACGACGCGACCCAAGCTCGATGTAAATGTCCTCGCCTGTTCCAGCGGCATCCTCAGTCCTCCTCAACTAGCTATAGACTCCCCAAGCGCAAACTTCCTATCACCAGACCACGAGTTGCAGGCCCTCTTTCTCTTCTGGAGGTCGCACTACTTCAGTTTCCCTATCCTAAGTGAAGGCCGCTTCAGAAAAGAATACCAGGCTCTGCTCGCCGAATCTGCGCCGGGCGCACCGCGCAAAGCCTCGCCGCTAGTCGACATTGTCTTGGCATTGTCTATACAGCTGGCCAGCTTCGTCACCCGCTTCCCAGATGGTCCCAGCAATGCAAGCAGCTCCCCGTCTCTCGCCGGCTTTCAATACTACAGACGTTGCCAGGAGGCCCTAGATCAGATGATCGAGAGCCCGTCTATCGTCACTGTTCAATGCCACATCTTTAGCATCGCCTACCTTTACGAAGCCGGCTTCTTCAATAGAGCCCAGGTCGTCGCCAGCAAGGCCGTCCTCACAGCCAGTTTACTAGGTTTGTCCCAAGAGCCTCAGGGTGCCCAGTTGGAGTCCGAGAAGGAACTCGCCCGCCGGACCTGGTGGGCGCTTTACGCCTTGGATGCCAAACTCTCCATGGAGATGGGACGGCCGCCCATCATTCCTGCAGCTTCTTTGACCTGCCAATTGCCATCGGATACGGTCGAGTTTGCCGAGTGGCTCGCGCCCCAATACCAACACGATCCTGCTTGTCCACCTTGGTTAGGATTCCAGACCCATACGCTTAGTCTTCTGCATGCAATCGGAGATATCCGCTCTGCCTTTGATGCTAAGTACCACGAAGCTGTCGGTGATAGAGGATACGACGCATTCATTAGCAATGGCGCGGCTCGAGAAAAGTGTGCACGATGTCTCGGAGAGAACATGAAGAAGATGGAAGCCTGGGTGAAACAGGTGCCCAAAGGCTACTACGTCCCTCGCAAGGAGGGCCGGCCCTTCTCCACGGACCGATTCATCCTCGACCTTACCCCCAACCCGAATATCCTCATCCACTGCCAGCGACAGCGCCTGCTTCTCGAGCTGCAATATCACCAGCAATGCATGAGCATCTACCAGGCTTTCATCTGCTTCATCCCCGCCTCCGATATGTCGACGCCCGTCGCCGACGGTAATGCCATGACAGGTTTGTACCACGCTATGGCGCTGACGAGCATGATGCATCAGGCTCTCACCACGTCCGAGGCGCTGAGCGGCGTCTACCATGTTTTCCGCTGGCAAAAGAACGCCCTATTCACGATGATTGGCTATGCGTATGCCTTCCCACTAAGCCACGCGAGAAGCACGATACAGAAATCTGTCGACATGGCCATTGCCGTTATCGACACATACCGCCCTGTTCTATCCGAAGCCGCCTCTGTCTCCGCCACAGCGCAAATATTAGCCAACAACCTACGCAACGTCATGAAAAGCTTCCACGCAGGCAGCAGCTGGTCGTCAACACCGTCCTTGTCAACCCCGCCGCCGTTTTCATCGTCTTCGTCGTCCCCGGCGTCAGCCTCTTCGGCGACGGCAGCCGCACCTATGCCAATTGCTGCGACACAAACACCCACCAACACTGCTTCAAGAGACGCATTCTTCACTTTCAACAAAGCATTGACTGCTGGCGACCAGGTGTCGGCGATAGAGACAGAAACTTTGACAGCCCCCATCTTGAACTCCGGCGATAACGGCTTGTTCGACTTCGTCGACACGGCCACCCTGAATATGCCGGGGGGCCAGGAGAACAACTGGGATGCCATGGATGTGATGTGGGTCAGCATGGACGCGACAGACGATTTGGGTGTTGACATGTGGACCTCGATGGGCGACATTATTCGAGAGGGCACGGCATAGCAGGGCAATGGGAGCGGATTTGATACTGGAAGGCTGGAAAGCCATGGCGTTATTATAGAAGGATTATCCCACGAAAAGTATGATAGGGCATGAAAACGCCTGAAGCTTGTACTTTTTCTTCATCACTCTCAAATGCATGTTTCGTTTCCATCGTCGCAAGGCGTCAATGCATCGAGGTGTACCAGTTAATTGTCAATATACGGAAGATAATTATGAACAGGCCATGTTCTGTCCCACCCAACAAGGAAACTGAGAAAACCAATCAGACCAAGGCAGTAACGAGAATCACTTTCACAATACAAAATATGGCGACTCCCTCCATTGGATCGGATTATGGGAATCGGATTTAGAACATCTGCCACCATTGCTTCCCGTCTCCCCTTGATCCCCACTTCTTAACTTTGAGCAGATACGTCAGCACGATGACGGCCATGTAGTTGAACGCGATGAAGCCAATGAAGATGCCAACGTTGCGATACCGATTAGCAAAGTCATAGCCCCACTGCAGGTAATATGACTGTCCGTCCTTGTACCGACAATATTGACAGTCGGATGTGTCGTCCGGGTTCAGCAGGTAGCCTGTCGCTGAGCTTAAGAAGTCGGCCGCGTAGTTTTGACACGTAGTCATAGTCGAATTGCCCGACATATCGGGCATTTCGAATACGAAAGTCTCGCTCGGCTCGCAGACAATGTCCAGATCGTACAGCATATTCGCTGTCGTGCCCTCGCTCATGTAGAACAGTGGCGACACATTGAAGTACCACCGCCAACCCGACGGCGTCACAGGCTCGGGGGACAGCGTACCAGCAAAAGTGTTGACAAACATGAAGAAGAAGCCATTCGCCATGAAAGTCGCCCTAAGGCTCGGCATAAGCGCGGCACATAGCTGTGCCAGACTATGCGCAAACACGGAGAAGAGCTCGTACATGAGCAGACTGTAGCCAGCGCGATCCGGCTGCGTGAAGTAACCAACGGGGAAATACCACAGCAACCAATACGCCAAACTGGTTACAAGCGCATAGGGAAGCTCGATGAGGATGGCGGGGAGCACGAAGCACAGCCAGCTGTACGTCTGACTAGCCTGCTCGCGCTGGGTGTATATGTCGCGCAGCGCGACGAATCGCGGCTGCAGCTGTAACCCCAGTGGCGGGCCGACGATGAGCGACATGAAGGCCGAGAAGAGGCGGTTGTACGCGCCGCGCTCGTTGTTGCCTGAGTTGAGGAACGTGAGGCCGTTGAGCAACGCGTTGCCCATGTTCATGAGGAGCTTGGAGACGAAGTAATCCGGATCCCGCCAGTAGTACAGCCACGTGCGGCGCATCGTTTCCGTGAACTGTGTGTACAGCGGCACTGCGTGTCTACTTTCTGCGGTCTTGTCTCGTGACAAATGAACTGATGGGTCACGGCTAGAGGTGTGGTCGCCCGATGTAAGCTTCTCTCGTTGCACGTCCCGGGTGGCGCGAGCCGAGCTAGATTCCCATAGGGACGGGTAGAAGCCTGCCTGTTTCTTCTCATCCGTCTCTTCCGCATCGTTGCTGCTTCGGACCAGCTGGATGAGGTATTCGGCCGGATTCTCGTCCTTTCGACACGGCTGTATGGTCGAGCTGGAGTGCGCAAAGTACTCCAACGCTGTCGAGCAGTTTTCGCCCAACGGGCCGTCGTAGGCGAGACAGCCCCCTGGGACAAGCAGGACCAAATGGTCGAAGAGCTCTATCAGTTCGGCGGCTGGCTGGTGGATGGTGCACAGAACCGTCTGGCCCGACTCTGCGAGCTTGCGCAGCAGTCGCCCGATCGTCAGCGCCGACTGCCCGTCGAGTCCAGAAGTAGGCTCATCCAAAAGCAAGATGTCTGGTCTAGCGGATAGTTCCACGCCGATTGTAACTCGTTTTCTCTGTTCCAGGTTCAGTCCAGCGCCTGGTACACCGATGAGGGCATCGGCAATGTTTCCCATCTCGAGGATTCGGATCACGGACTCGACGTGTGCGTCCTTCTCGGCCGCGGATACACTCAGGGGTCGGCGCAGGCGAGCTGTCATTTGCAGTGCTTCTCTTATTGTTTGCGTAGGCAGATGGACGTCTTGTTGTTGCACATAACCGATGTAGCGACGGAAGGATTTGGGGAGGGGGCCGCCGTCGAGGAAGATCTGGCCGGACATGGTGCCAAAGTCCAATCTTCCGGCAAGTGCATTCAAAAGGGTCGTCTGCGTTTCGATTTAGTACAAGTACGAGGCATCTAGAGCCTATTCGAATTGCTCTCAGAGTACTAACCTTGCCTGCACCCGAAGCACCCATCAGGGCGGTAAGTTGACCAGGCTCTGCCATACCTGCGAGCAGACTATTAGTCCATAGCTGCCACGCATCAAACGCTCACCACTTCAACCTACCGCTCAGATTATTGAGTAGCCGCTTCAACTGTCCATCGACCTTGAGCTCCAATGTAATATTATTCCACGAAAGGATACGGCCGTTGTGGCTTGACACAGCGTCGAGCGGGGTCGCGGGACCGAAGGTTATCGGCGGTACGTCTGGGTCTGACGCGCCGTTCTCTGTATCAGATGAGTTGGAACTAGAATTGCTAGCAATGGATGCGACTGTTCTCGGATCGGCTTTGTAGAAGATGGTCGCCAGTCGTCCGGCAGGGAGCTTGTACCGCTCCATACCAAGGCTACGCAGAATTTGTGTTAGACTCCGGCATCCTCTAGGAACGGGGATTCGGCAAGGTGAGCAAACAAACCCAGTACACAGCGCGAAGAAAACGACAAAGGCGTCGTTGATGATGACGTTTCTCCAAAGGTTGGACGAGTAGAACCCGTACTGCTCCAACACGAAATCTGCGCCCGATACAAGCGGCTCGCCTGAAGCCGAGCCTTTAACGGAGCAGACTTGGTTTGCGATATCGTCAAATCCAGGTCCGCTCGGTGCCAAATCAGCCTCACTGCAGATGTATTCAAGGTTGCCGAACTCATTAACCATGGCAGATTCGTATGCGTAGTAGAGCGGCTGTGGGTTGAACTATCAGCATACCGTAGGCGACTTTCCAGGCTTCGTCGTGAGGACTTACATTGCAGAATCGAACCCAGCTCAACCACACTTGCATCTGCGGCCCAGGCACGTACAAACCTGTGTACAAGACGAACATATTGAACATGAGGCCGACAGGTAGCACTGCGCGGCCCATGGTCGGCGAGGCCACGGCAATGGCACGGAAGATCATCGATAGCGCGAGGTGCAGCACATAGACGATGCAGAACCAAGTAAAGAACTTGTCCGCCGACCGTTGAAAGCCGGTCAAAAAGTACTGCGGGATATTGTATGTAATCGCCACAATCTTCCACACCGCGTCCGTCAGCACAAGACCCAATGCATACGCAGCAGGTCTGTAGAAACGATACATTTTCTGTCGAATCACCAGCGGGCGCTCGGCAAAGCTATTGCTGAACTCACTCATGGACTGTAGTGCGGGTACTAACACGGACTTGAAGAGCGATGTACCGAGGATGAAGAAGGCTCGCGTGGCGTGTGGCTGGTTGCGGAATAAGGTACCGAGGACGAGACTCTGGATGATGATTGTGATGGCTTCAATCATCCATGTGTTCGTGTCTTTGGCGAGGACGCGGAACTGGCGGACCGAGCAGGCGAGAATTTGGCGGTGGAGGGGTAGTGCATACACTTTTCTTCGGGAGCCTACGATCGGTGTCTCGTTTCGGTTTGCGGATAGGCTATTAGCCACCGCCTTGTACTGCTCGCTCCTGCGGAACGCGTCTTCAAACTCGGTCGCCGTCTTGGGCACCCTCCCCTCCCACCCCTCACGCGCATGCCGCAGCTCCGGCCCCGCTGTCATCGAGTTCAAGAAATCCGTTATCGTTGTACGATCAGGACATACAAAGCCAAGGTTTCTGAAATATGACTTCGCTTCCGTAGCTTTTCCGTAGAAGATCTGGCGTCCGCCACTGATGACGAGGACCTTGTCAAAGAGCGGCACCATGGAGTCGCTACCCTGGTACAAACTCATCGCCGTGGAACAGCCGTACTGGGCGGTGAATTCTCGCATCATTCTGATGAAGTCGAGGGCGGTGGCGGAGTCGAGGCCATTGGTAGGGTTGTCGAGACAGAGGACGCTGTCAACAATCAGCACGAGATTACTTTACTGGACGTTGGGGTTTGACAACAAAGCATGAGGACTTACTCTGGACATGTTGCCATGGCTTCGGCGAGGGAAACACGCCTTCTTTCTCCACCGCTGATGCCCCGGATCGCTGCATTGCCTACCTTTGTCCCTAAGACGTGGGATAGGCCGACACATCGGGAGAGTGTTTTTACTGCTGCATTTATGGTATCTCGTGAGGCACTTGCATCCCAGGTCGCCCGGATAGCGAATCTGCCAAGAATCAGCAGTCGTTCAAATCCATATGCAGAAAATGCTGTCAAGGGGCGCACCTTAGAGTCTGTGCCACAGTGAGTGTGGGTAAATGGCTGTCTTCCTCCTCTGTATCAACTTTTAGCACAGCCATCCCACCAATTTTCATTGGGACTACGAACCGCAAAACGTCAAGCGCACGGGATCCTGGTCTGATTGCCGTGCCGGGCGGCCACTGTACATAATAGTCCCGTGAACGCTCTTGTACTCTTCGTGCATGTTGGCCAACGACTTGAGGAAAGTCGTGCATCCGCTGCCCGGCTTTCCGATGACAAGCAGCATCTCGCCGCTGTCAATCGTCCCAGAGAAGCCATGGAGCAGTGTGCGTGACGGCTTTTTGCGACCGTATGATCTTGGATTGAGTATTTTACCCCATGATTTGAGCGTTGTCCACACGGTGGGCGCGGCTTGGACCTACGGTTCAGTCAGCGAGCCTGCGGGATGTTGGAAGGGCATGTTTCTGGATGGCCGGAGTCGACGTACGCCTGCTCCGCTGCCTTGGACGGAGAGCTGTTCGAATACCACTGCTGAGCGCTCGCTTGTCGCCGACCCGTTGCTAGCAAGAAATTCCTTGACAACATCGGCGATGGCTCCTTGACTTTGGTCCATGACAGGCCACTTCAGGTTGTCGTTGTATGGTTCCGCGATGCTTTCGGTGCTAGGAGAAGCACATTAAAAGCATTTCCATCCAAGACTATTCAAATAAACCACCGAGCTTTGGGAGATGAGCCTGCTTGCTGATGACAAATGGCCGCCTCTGCTTGTCTGAGATTTGTTCGCTGATGTTCTCCATTCGGACACAGAGCAAATAGGAGAGCCATTGGCCGTCATGGCCCATCTTGACTTTGGCCAATCATGAGGCTTGGAGTTCCCGGGCGCTAAACGAATGCAGCCCGGAGTTACAGATTAGGAAAGTGGAGCAACAATCAAACGGCTCTGATTGGCTACCGGGATATTCTGCTCTGGTAAGAAATGATGCCCTAGTTCTCGCGCATACGCGCACCACGATTTCAACAGCAGCTCGAACAGCTGATCAGGCCTATGGTTATATGTGGCTTGAACTCTATGGAAGCTATGGATAACTTGCATCGTGATCGCCTTGACTGGCGTGCGCCTACCTATCGCATGCAGCAAATAACGCCCGATGACCAATCTTCTCACGGTTAGTACTCTTGCACAATCTCATGAATATTTTCACACATTGGTTGCACGGTACTGAGCCAAAACTAGCGCATTGTACATCGCCTACGTCCTTGTCTAGCGCAGCTGGCTCGCACTTCTTTCCAAGATTTCATAGCTCTCGCTCTTCTGGGTATACCCTTGTGCTGATATCTGCAAGTTCATCACATGCCTCTCAAACCGCCTTGGTCTTTGTCGCAGATCTCAAAACACAAAGTTGAGCAACATGACAAAGTTAACAGTCCCGATGGTATGGCCAGCTGCTTCCACTCCAGGGCATAGAATTGGGGAAGAGGACAGGTCTCGTCCAAGTTCTGTTGCAAGCCAAGAAATGGTGGCTAAAATATGGCAACGATAAGGCTCAGTACATGCGATTATCATGCTTTCCAAGGAGAGAGAATAAGTGGCATACAACAGCCCAAGTTCGCTGGTTGTTACTAATCCAAATGCTAATCTGTCAGTTGCTTGGTTGTCTTGGTGAGAGCGCACGGCATCGTATGCGCTCCAGCAACAATGCTCTTTATTAAAAGTAAAGTTTACACTTTCATTTTGAATATACTCTGTTTATAGAAACGTTGTATTGTGTTTAGATTAAGATTCGGAAATTCAACCGGCACATGAAAATCGCCTTATATACCTTCTCTTTCGGTCTTTAATTTAAGGAATGTCGAAGTTTCCGAAAACAGTTCTTTCTGCCTCCGCAAACTCTTGCAACACCGTTTCCCGCGTCCGTTCCGACCGCACCACTGGTTTGCAGCCATATTCCTTGGCACAGTATAAAAAGCCGTTATTGTAACCCGTCACTGGATCCGAATCAACAGGCAAAGGCATACCGCCCGGCCCCGTCTGCGGTTCAAACTTGAAAGCCCAAATCAGCTTTGCAATCGACAGCAGCATGTTCCGTTCCGCCAGGTACATGCCGGGACAGATGCGTCTTCCTGCACCATAGCCGTAATGATCACGCTTCCGCCAGTCTCCGCTCGCCACATATTCTGGTGCTAGCAGCGTATGGTCTTTGTATCTGTCGGGGTTGAATTTCTCTGGGTCCTGCCACACCAGGGGGTCCATGTGCATGCCCCATACGTTCATGATCACGACGGTTCCTTTGGGAAGGAATTTGCCTTCAACCCAGTCATCTAGACTTGCTATTAGTACCGCTTGCCGAAAATATCAAGCCTGTAATTGGCGCGAAGAAAAGAGGCGACGTACCTTGACCAAGGGCATGAGGAAAACCAAGAGGCAGAATCGGTCGCCATCGATGGCCTTCCTTAACAATCATGTTGATGTAGGGCAGTTTTTCCATGTCAGACCACTCCGGTGACCGATCATCGCCGACAATTGCTGAGATTTCTCGGTAAGCTTTTTCCTGTACCTCTGGGTACAGTATCAAGGCTTGGACAATTGAAAGTATCAGCGATGAAGACGTATCCGATCCGCCCTCCATGAGAACACCGCCGATGAAACGAAGCTGATCCCGCGGAAGCTGGGTCTTGTCCTGCTGGTCAAGAACCACATCCATGAAGGAGCCTGCGTTGCGGGTCTCGCGGCGCTTCAAGACATGCTTCAAGACATCTTCGTAGAGGGTGTCCATCTCAATACCCACCGTTTGGGCGCGCTTCTTGTAGTTACCAAGGAGTCTTTGAGGTACGGCCTTTAACCAAGGAAAGATGTCCACGGGCGGCGTGTTGCCAGTCTCCATCAACTCGGACCAGGATTCCATCAGGTGGTAGAGCCGGGTCATGTACCTGGATCGGACATGAGGAGTCCGAATACCAAAAACTGTATGTTTCATTAGGAACCAACTGCCGTAAAACAACAACCAAGACAAGAATAATGGACAAACCTATCGAGTTCGTGATGCTGTTGCTGAATCGCTTAGGGTGAAGCATGTGGTCCTCCGGTGAGACCATGTAATCGCGAACAAGCTGAATCGCTTCGGCGTTGACAATGGACAGATGCTCATGCTCCACCATGTTCTCGGTGAGGTGCTGATGAATGAACCGCCGGAATGTTCGCCACTTGTCACCGTAAAACATGACAAGAAGATGGTTTCCTTTGGTGATGAGATCATGTGAGACATACGACGGGGGCCTATGACTATAGATGCTGCTCTTCTTGTCTATAGTGCTTTTAAGAATGCGACGATCCGTGATGACTGCCATGGTAGCACTCCCCAGTTTGAGGGTGTAAAGACCCCCATATTGACGAGCCCATTCAGTGAATCTGGTATGATGGATTAACTAATATTGATGTCTTTAAAAGAACAGCCAACTTACTTTACGTGGGTATAAGTCTTGGGTATCTGGTGGAGATTTCCGACGAACGGCAACGTTTTGGGACCTTGAATCTGTCAGTTATTCTTCAACTGCGCCAGAGAACCACCCTACCTGTGGGCATCTTCTTGCTCCGGTGTCCACACGTGAAAGCGCCATATAGAACCACAAGACAGAGGGCAACGAGCCCTGGAATGAGCGTTGGAGTTTGCATGCTGGGCGGCCGAATCCGCTCTGTTAAGTGAGTATTGAGTAATTTGCGAAGGGAAGCTTAGTGAATGCCATCTGGGGTAGGTTGAGTTTTGGCTATATCAATGTCAAACATATTTACCATAATTCCATGCCTCCACAGTGCCCAGCCGCTTGCCGGTGACCCCGCATTCAGGTTGCATCTTGCCGTTACACCAGCTTTAGAAGAAAAGATCTCCGACAGCCAAAGGAGTCACAGGAAGACTTCCAAATCCGGATATTCACTGAACCGGAGTTGTAAAGCTTTCTAGGAACTCAATGACAGGAAGAGTTTTCTGCTTCCTATCTCAGCGGGGCTCTCTTGGATCACGAGGGGGATATCGCAGATATGGGGGTGAGGTACGACAAAATTTGTCTGATGCTTTGTACATATATCAGGCTATTTTCGGGAACTACTACGCCTTTTTTGAGTGATAAAAAATTAGATTTCGTGAATCCTCTTTGAAGAAGCACAAAAAGGTTCATCATGACTATCCAGCGTATTGACATTCATCACCATTTCGTGCCGGACTTTTATGCAAACGGTACGTTCCAAGGACCTGTCCACCTGCCACTTACATAACCTTGTACTAATGTAGGACCTCGTGAAAAGCAATAGTAGAAGGTGGCGGCGATCCCTCGGGCTGGTCCATCCCCGATTGGTCTCTCGAGAAGGACCTCAAGTTCAACGAAGGCGAGGACACGGTCTTCACATTTCTTTCCATTACAGCCCCAGGCGCTGCAATTCTTCCTCCTGAGAAACGGGCAAGCTTTTGCCGTCAAGCCAACATCTACGCCGCTGATATCCGTGCCGCGCAGCCATCGCGGTACGGCTTCTTCGCCACTATCCCGTCACTGCTGGACACCCGAGCCGCAATTGAAGAGACCATCTATGCGCTAGACACGCTCCATGCTGACGGCGTGATCTTGTACACACGATATGGCTCCGATAACCACTACCTAGGCCACCCAGATTTCAGCGACATCTGGGATCTGCTAGATGCGAGGGAGGCTGTTGTATTCGTTCATCCCACACACCCCGTGGATACGACCCTGGTGAACCCGACTCTTCCTCAACCCATGATAGATTATCCTCATGAGACAACCCGAACTGCCGTCGACCTTGTTACATCGGGCACTATACGGTCTCATCCCAACACAAAGATTATTCTCTCGCACGCGGGTGGTACGCTGCCGTACCTGGCGGTGCGTCCAGCAGCCATGCTGCCGTATCTTCCCCCGTCGGTTGCACAGCCAAGTCCAAGGGGAGAAGACATTTCGGCTATCAACGTCACGCTTCAGTTCATAGAAGACGCTAGAAGCTTTTACTTTGATACAGCTCTCTCAACGGCACCGTTGGCACTAAACTTGCTCAAGGAATTTGCCAAGCCTGATCATGTTCTCTTCGGAAGCGACTATCCTTACGCTCCGTCGCCCGCCATTAGACTAATGAACCGGTTCTTGGAAGAGTTTGAAAAGAAGGAGAAAGGGTTTGTACGGTCCGTGAATTATGGGGCAGCGTTGAAGTTGTTCCCCCGTCTTGTTGGGATGGTTGACAACGGATTGATCCACGGCTACAAGTAAACAATTAGCTTGAGTAATGGCCTTGATTGAGATAGTTTTACCTTTTTAGAAAAACTCTCCATTAATTGATAGCGCTTTGATTACAAAAGGCAGACGCAGAGAGATAATGACGATTCAAAATAGGGCAGAAGGCAAGAGAGCGTGAACAGACCCATCAAGAACACACTGCCCATTGGGAGTGAGAGTTTGTACTCGTTGATAGCACTTCAACATAAAAACGAAAGAAGAGAAAAAAAAAACAGCTAAATAATCCTACTTAGTCATACTTCGCAAATATTTCGCCCGCTTTCTGAAACTCCCTCCTGATAGTTTCAGCCCTCTTTTCAGATCTGACGGTGATGACACAGTCATATTCCGATACGCACTGCAAGAAGCCAATGCTAGACTTCACAGCCGAGTTATCGTCGCTTCTTTTACGGAAATCGAAGGCCCATAAGAGTTTCGCCATGCCAACGAAAAGATTTCGCTCAGCCAGGTGGATGCCCGGGCACACGCGGCGTCCTGCTCCGTAGCCGAAGTGATCACGATCGGGCCCGTCAGTTGTGTACTGAGATGCAAGCTTAGGGTAGTTGGCATATCGTTCTGGCATGAAGTCGGCGGGCTTCTCCCAGCGGCGCTCTCCATGGTGCATTGCCCATACGTTGATCACTATGGTGGATCCCTTGGGGATGAAATACCCGCCAACCCAGTCATCTACATATCTCGCTTGTAAGCGTCTGTTTCTGTAACGGCAAATTGAGGTCTCACCCTTGGCTACTGCGTGGGACACGCCCAGCGGGCTGACAGGTCGCCAGCGGTGGCTCTCCTTGATCATCATGTTGATGTAGGGAAGCTTGGAGAAGTCTTCCCATGTTGGTGACCGATCCTCGCTTATTACGGAATCAATCTCCTGGTGAGCCCTAGACAAATGTGTGAGTGCTATGTAATCAAGAAGCTGGCGGGGAAAAGAGCAAGCTCTAGTGGAAGCGTTCAGAAACCCACCTTTCGAGTACTCTAGGGAATTCCATCATGGCGCGGACCATAGCCAGAATAAGAGACGACGAGGTGTCTGAACCTCCTTCCATGAGGACGCCACCGAGGAAATGCAATTGGCTGGGTGTCAGGCCATTCTTCTCATTCTGATCCAGGACGATGTCCATGAATGACCCGCGGTTCACACCATTCTCACGTCGCTCTTGAACCTGACCAAGTACCTCGGTGTACAACCCAGTCATAAGCTGTCCAACACGGATAGCGCGAGACTTCCAGTTTCCGAAAAGCTTTTCGGGAACGATTTTGAGGAGAGGGAAGGAGTCAACAGGCGGAGTCGCCCCGAGCTCCAGAATCTGACTCCATTCCTCCATGAGGGAGAAGAGACGGGTCATGTAGCCACTGTCTTTTGTCTTGGTTCTAATTCCAAACACTGCATTTCTTAGCGAGGTGTATCAAATCGATGCAGCCTTAGGCAGCCGGAACTTACCGAGCGAGTTGGTGATGCTGTACCGCTTTGGGTGTTCCATATGGTCTTGAGGCGCCACCAAGAAATCATGCATGAGCTGCGTGGCCTCGGCGTTCTGCAAGTGGATGTGCTGTTTCTCGCACTGTGGCTCCATGAAATACTGATGGATCATTTTTCTGATGCGTCGCCATTCATCGCCGTACTGCATAAGCAGAAGGTGGTCACCTTGTGTGATGAGATCCCCTACGTAAGAGACTGGACGATGGCTATATACACTGCTCTTCTTATCCAGCAATTCCTTAATCATATTGGGATCGGATATGATAAAGGTCGTGTTGGTAAAGCGCTTGAGCGTGTATATACCGCCGTACTGCTTCGCCCACTTGGTGAATCTATTACTGTCAGCTGGAAACGGTAGCCAACCATAGCTATTTACTCACGTAAAGTGTGCGTTAGACCTAGGAATAAGATGCTCATTGCCAACTATGGGCATTGTTGGGGGACCTAAAACAAATCGTTAACTTCTTCTTTGTACGTGATGAACCATCGAGGGCGTACCTGGCGGCATCTTAGGGTCACGCTGGCCCACTTTCAGAAGCTTGTAGACCACCAGTAGCCCTGCAACGAAGCCCCCAATCCATAGGGACGGAGACAGTTGAAACATATCCATCGTATGAAGGGGTAGCGAACGGGAAATTGCATTCGGATTCCTTTGTCCCTATCTAGCACAGACACTCACCTAACAAAATAGTTAGCATCAACAAGAGATGAATATGAACATGACCAACTTTCATTGGAATTTACAAGATATCTAAAAATAAAAAAATAAAAAAAAAACCTGATACGTCATCCATAATGACTGATTGCGTTTGACGCACATAGAAAGCTGTCTTGAATGAGAACAGGGTTCCGTATATGTCCGGGTCATCGATAGCCCGAAAGAGAACAATTTGCTACCCAGGTCGGAGACCGTGGGAGCATCTAATAGGATGAAGATATCAGTAGGTAGTATTCTCAAATTGCATCCAATCGGTTCTGTTTACACTCCGACTTCTCCATTTGGAAGATCAGGTCCGGGCCGATTGGATGCAAGCTGCATTGAAGATGCTCTAGAAGCCAAGGAAGAGAGCATCCATGTGGATAGTTATTGGAGCATGAGAAACATGGGCCATATTCTCATACTCCGTTTACTTCGTGGGGGACCGTTGTGTTCTACGCGCTCTGGCACGATGAT
Source organism: Stachybotrys chlorohalonatus IBT 40285 (assembly GCA_000732775.1). Taxonomy (NCBI): domain Eukaryota; kingdom Fungi; phylum Ascomycota; class Sordariomycetes; order Hypocreales; family Stachybotryaceae; genus Stachybotrys; species Stachybotrys chlorohalonatus. The sequence continues at coordinate 52,263 of KL660809.1, forward strand.
ATATGAAGCATGTAACAAAGCTGTCATCACTGAGACACGAAATAAATGAACCCAAGCCACTGGATGGGTATCCCCTTTTAGCTACACCGTTTTAGAGACGAGCACTAGAGATATGGAAGAAAGTATAGTGCTTAAGCATGTAATTAAGACCAGTCAAACTAACTCGCAAAAAAGCCTACTCTGCAGCTACAGCTTTGGCCACTCTAGCCTTCCATCCATTGACATTCTGATGCTCGCCATACACGCCATTTTGAACACTATTCCCATTCACATGCTCCGCATTCACTCCTCTCCCACTTGTGTCGTCGTTCAGATCTGTGGTAAAAGGTTCATACTCAGCATTCAGCAGCTTTCCGCTGTCGAGAGCCACCTGCTCATCCCACGTCTTGGCCTTGGCATACGACTCGTGGACCAGGCGGCGCTGGAACCATGAGCCCTTCATCTTGGCCACGGCATAGTCCCAGTCAGTCGTGTACTCCCTAAAGAATGGCTTATAGCCAAGAAGACCCCCAATCCACCGCCCGAGGATGACGCTGCCCCAGTAGCCTATGAATCGACGGAAGGGCACCCACTTGGGTGGCACTGAGTATGCGTCACCGCCATCCTGGATCTACAAGGGTACCTGTTAGTCAGTGCTAGTGACGAACGGCCGAGAAATCTTGGAGAATTTGTTCAGGCACGAAGAAAAGATGGGCGTTACGCACTGCGAGATATTGTATAAAATCCAGCTTGCCTTCGTGCAAGAGCGCATCATGCCAGTACCCGTACCAGTTCTCGAAGAAGATGCGATCAAGCTGGTAATCCATACCGCTATCTGAAGCGCTCAGATAGACGGTCATCTCCTCGACAGAGTCTGGGTGTATGTAAAAGCGGTGCACGGCGCCCGCTTTGACCGATATCTCGCCATCCGTAGGGTACACCTTGCGGTGCTCGCCATTCACCTCAATCCCCATGACGCCAGTCTCGACGCGGAAGTACTCGGTCTGGAACTCATGAAAGTGCAGAAGAGGGCCTGCGGGCCTCATGGGCGAGTCAATGAGCTTGCGCAGATTCCCAGGGATCTCGCCCTTTAAGTCATGTTTGTAGGTCTGGCGGAACAGAAAACACCGGCCTGGAGGCGGCTCAAGAAACTCTGTTGTCAAAAGTCCGCCAAATCTACAGCGTAATATGAGTTAAGGAATTCGCAGAATGCAAGTGACGTACTTGATGATCTTGGACTGGCCAGCCGAGTTGTGGTAGGGCACGAAAGGACGAAACAGAGGCATGGTGGACGGTGGATGAGCCCCTTCCCAAGTGCTATGGTAATAAGTAATGAGAATATTAGAATATCCTTCTTTGACTCGAGCTTTTTACTGGCCCATATACTGCGTTGATAAATAAATAATCCCAATAATGAAAATGACATCAGCCTAATACGGTGACTGTCATCGTTCAAATGAGTGCAGATTTCACTGGCACGACCTCAACATCTGTCTCCGACAAAAGGGCGTTTTCGGACCTGATATCCCAACATGATGGCCCAAAAGACTTTGAACATCGCATCAATTCTGCTTTCGGCAGTTGTTATCTTGCTACGATACATCGATGCAACGTCGACCCGTCTGCGCAAGCTGTCTCCAGCTACTCCACCTGTAAGCTCCGACAACTCCGAATGCCGATAGGCCATTTCGGGCGGTCTTGAAGCAGCGAGAGCTGCATGGAGTTTACGCACACCTTCGGAATGAATGTAACGTGAAAACAGATTGTTCATTGAGTTGGTAGGAAAGCAACTTCCGGCTTGTTGCGGGTGTTGGACTTGGTGGCGGACATGTCGATCTAGGACAGTTCGCTCATTGTCGGTTTTGAGACCTCCTTTTGGATTCAAATTCTGCGGCCGGATTAGGAAGTACCCAGTTTACCTTGAATGACATGGTGCTGTAGCAACATTGACTATGCAACGAGACAGATTGTTGAGTAGTATCGAAGGGATAGGATGTGTTCAAAGAGCAAATATAGTCTTAAGCAGCCAGATAATCATGAGATTAATTTCAATTCACAAAATTTGATCAGTCCATGGCTCTATAGTGCAATGGCGTACACTCCCGATATTCAACCTCTCACGTCTGAGGAAAAAATGCCGAGATCCCTTTCTACTACTTCTCGCGGTAGCTCTACCACCGGGCTGAGCGATACTGTACCTCCCCCATACCCCTTTCTGCACTCGCAGTATGGAAGCTTACCAAGTCTAGGAGGTATCAAGCTCAACAGATGTGGCCGTCGTCGGCATGGCCTGTCGCGTTGCAGGCGGCATACACAGTCCCGAGCAGCTCTGGGATGCCATACTAGCCCAGCGAGACACGTCGTCTGAGATTCCATCCTGGCGGTGGGAGCCGTACCGTCACCGTGATCCAAGAAACGCCAAGCAACTGGAGAAGACAACAAGCCGCGGCTACTTCCTCGACAACATAGAAAACTTTGATCCGGCATTCTTCGGCATCTCACCTAAGGAGGCTGAGCAGATGGATCCCCAGCAACGGCTTACGCTAGAGGTTACCTGGGAAGCTCTCGAGGATGCTGGGATTGATCCAAAGTCCCTCTCTGGCTCGGATACAGCTGTGTTTATGGGTGTCAACTCAGACGACTACAGTAAGCTGCTGCTCGAGGACTTACCCAACGTGGACGCTTGGATGGGAATTGGTACAGCCTATTGCGGCGTGCCGAATCGCGTCTCCTACCACCTCAACCTTATGGGTCCCAGTACTGCTGTAGATGCGGCATGTGCGAGTTCTTTGGTGGCCATCCACCACGGCCGCCAATCCATCATGACTGGGGAATCCAAGATTGCCATCACAGGAGGCGTCAATGCTCTCCTCGGCCCAGGTCTTACAGCTGTCCTAGATAAAGCTGGCGCTGTCTCACCCGATGGTTCTTGCTTGTCATTCGACGACAGCGCTCACGGCTACGGCCGTGGCGAAGGAGCAGCCGTGGTTATCCTCAAGCACATGGATCATGCCATACGAGACAACGATAACATCATCGCAGTGCTGAAAGGAACAGCCGTTGCGCAGGACGGCAAGACAAACGGCATCATGGCCCCCAACGCAAAAGCACAGGAGCTCGTCGCCCAGCAGGCGCTGCAGCGGGCGAAGCTCGACGCGAACACGGTCCAGTATGTCGAGGCGCATGCCACGTCCACGCCGCTCGGAGATCCCACAGAGGTCAGCGCTATTTCGGCTGTGTACGGCCGGAAGAGGCCGCAGCAGCAGCCTGTGATGATTGGGTCTGTCAAGCCAAACATTGGCCATCTGGAGGCGGGTGCGGGCGCCATGGGCTTCATCAAGGCAGTCACCGCGATCCAAAATTCGCTGTACCCGCCGCAGGCAAATTTGAAAAAGCTGAACTCGAAGATCAACTGGGAGGAGTCTGGTGTTGCTGTTGTTCAGAAAGCAGCCGAGTGGCCTGCGCCGAGTAATCACCCGCGCCGAGCAGCGGTATGCTCTTACGGATACGGAGGCACCGTGGCGCATGCTGTCATCGAAGAATCTCCAGAGGACCTCAGGATGGGGGAACCTAGCAAGGGCCATCCAGAGGGCAGCAAATCTACGGGCCCTGTCCTGTTCGTTCTCTCAGCTCCCCAGGAGAAACGTCTCGCTACCCAAGCCAAGGCGCTGGCTGCATGGCTTGCGACCCCAGCAGCGAAGAATGAAGAGCTGGCATCCATTGCACGCACTCTCGCGCTACGACGAGCCCAATACGGCTACCGAGCTGCCTTTGTGGTCTCGGGTCATGAGCAAGCTGCCGACGTTCTCGAGAAGTTTGCGGCCGGCACCCCTCTAGAATGGTCCTCCCAGGGAGTCGTCATGGGCCCCACGGTCAACAAGGACGTCGTATGGGTGTTTTCGGGCCATGGTGCCCAGTGGCGAGATATGGGCAAGGAGCTCATCAAGAGCAGCCCTGTCTTCTACCAGGCCCTGCGATCGCTCGACGACGTTGTTCAGGCAGAGAGCGGCTTCTCCGTCATCGAAGACCTGACAAACGGCGAGAACTTCGGGGAGTCGGACCGTGTGCAGGTCTTGACATATGCCATCCAGATCGGAATTGCCGCTGTGCTCAGGAGCAAGGGCCTGCGTCCATCGGCTGTCATCGGACATTCCGTAGGGGAAATCGCCGCAACAGTCGCCGCTGGCTCGTTGACACCGGAAGAAGGTGCGCTCATTGTCACAAGGAGGGCCAAGCTATATGCCACTGTAAAAGGTCAGGGAGCCATGTTCCTGGTAAGCCGACCTTATGAGCAGGTCAAGAGCGACCTTGGCGAGGGCGGTGATGTCGCAGCTGCTATCAACTCATCCCCCTCTTCGTGTGTCATCAGTGGCAAACTTGATGCAGTTGTTGCTTATGCAGATAAGCTGAAGAGCGAAGGTGTCAAAGTGAACAAGGTGGCGACGGATATCGCGTTCCACTCTAGTAAGATGCTCAGTCCTCTCTCTGATCTGCTCGAGGAGGCGTTGGCGGGCAGCATTAAGCTTACGCCGGCCACTGTTCAGTTGTACTCGACATCAAACCGAGATCCGAGCTACAATGGTCTGCGAGACACGGATTATTGGGTCAACAACATGGTCAACCCCGTACATCTGACAGCGGCCGTAGGTGCTGCCCTTGATGATGGCTACAGGATCTTCCTGGAGGTCTCCAGCCATCCCATAGTCAGCCACTCCATCAACGAGACCATCATGGATCGCGGCATATCCGACGAAGAATTCGCAGTGCTGCCCACCCTACGACGAGACAAGTCCGCCATGGCATGCGTGCTACAAGCCGGCGGCGCACTATTCACCAGGGGCACCGACATCGACTTTGGAATTCAACTGGGCCCCAGCCGCCACTGGTCGACTGCCGTGCCCGGCACGCAGTGGCTGCACAAGCCGATCTGGAGAAAGGTGGAAAGCGGTGCGGGTGCCGTGGCCGCTGGTCTTTTGACGCACGACGTTGAAAAGCATACTCTGCTCGGCCTTCGCAGCCCCCTCGGAGGCACAAGCACGGTTTTGTACTCGACAAAGCTGGATGACAAGACGAAGCCGTTTCCAGGGAGTCACCCTCTCCACGGCACTGAGATTGTGCCCGCCGCGGTTCTCGTCAACACCTTCCACCACGCCACCATGGCTGCTACGCTGTTCAACATCACACTTCGCGTGCCTGTCGCCATCAACGCTCCCCGCGATGTGCAGGTCGTGGTGGCCGACGACATGATGAAGATCTCATCGCGTCTACAGCAGACCACTGAGTCGGAGGACCACTCGTGGGTCACTCATACCACGGGTCGCTGGAAGATGGCTATCAATGACGACGAGCTGAGCCAGCATTTGCTCCAGATTGACATCGAAGCAGCCAAGAAGCGCATCGGTGCAGTCCTGCCGCCCAATTTCTCCATCGAGTACCTCGACAAAGTCGGGGTCTCGGCCATGGGTTTCCCCTGGGCCATTACCGAGCACCATGGCAACCTGAAGGAGATGGTTGCCCACGTGGACGTCGCACCTAATAGCCCGGACGCTGAACCACTGCCTTGGGATCCTTCCTCGTGGGCGGCGATTCTCGATGCGGCCACTTCGGTGGGTTCGACAATCTTCATGAATGACCCGAAGCTGCGTATGCCGGCGCAGATCGACAAGGTGCATTTCTTCCTCCGGCACGGGACACCGCCGCCTAGAACCGGTTGGCTATACGTTCAAGACGCCTCGGAGCGCGGCGCCCCCGCGGTACACGTCAGCGTCTGCAACGAGCAAGGCCAAGTGCTGGCTAAGTTCCAGTCGATGCGCTTCTCCGAGATAGAGGGCACGCCCGGCGCCAGCGGCAGCGTCGAGAGCCTTGTCCACACGTTGGCGTGGGTTCCTGCGCCGCTGTCTTCCAAGCCCGCGGGCTGGGAAAGCGCCGTGTTCGTGTCTGACGATGCGACGATACTCGCTCGGGCTGGCAGACAGTTGAAGCTGAAACCTGACAACACCACTCGCATTTCGGCAGCCGTGAATATCTCCGGAGTCTCTCTTACCCCCAACACCGCTGTGATTTACTGTCCTCGCTCTGTGTCGTCAATCTCCGAAGTGCCAGCGGAGTCCGAGGCATTCATTTCTGAGCTGCTCACCTTGACAAAACACGTCATCCGGGAAGCCTCTTCGATTCGGAATGTCAAGGTCTTCGCCATCACCGCGGGCGTCGGCAGCCCCAAGTCACCAACTGCCCTCGCGCAGGCACCGTTGCATGGGCTGGCTCGCATCATTGCGTCGGAACACGCAGACATCTGGGGCGGTCTGATCGACCTCGATCTCGACGACGGGAGTGCGTCGTTCCCCTCCCTCGCTATCAAGTATGTCCGCGACCAGGATGTCGTCCGCGTGATCGACGACTTGCCACGTGTTGCACGCTTACAATCACTGCCTCGTGAACTGTTGCTCCCCTGTGGCGAAGCAGCGGTCCAGCGCAACCTCCTCCCCAAGCCGGAAGGCACATATCTCATTACCGGTGGTCTTGGGGCTCTGGGTCTCGAGGTTGCCAGCTGGCTTGTCGAGAAAGGCGCCCGCAGAATTGTGCTGCTCTCACGACGCGGGCTCCCCGCACGTCAGGAATGGCCGTCGTTGGCAGAGGACAGCGCCTTCAGTACCGCCGTCGGCAAGATTCAGGTGCTGGAGCGTGCCGGAGCGACTGTGTATGCACTGCCGCTGGACATTGGAGAGCCGGATTCTGACGTCCATCTTCATGAGGCGCTGGCTCGGCTGTCGCTACCGCCTGTGCTCGGCGTGGTGCATGCTGCTGGCACGTTGGTGGACCAGCTCGTTCTCGAAACGACCGCCGAAGGTTTCGCCAGCGTACTGAAGCCCAAGGTGTCCGGGGCGCTTGCTCTTCACGCGGCCTTCCCTCCTGGGACCTTGGATTGGATGGTGCTCTTCAGCTCGTGCGGACAGCTTTTCGGGTTCCCCGGCCAGAGCAGCTATGCAAGCGGCAATGCATTCCTGGACGCTCTAGCCACACACAGACGCCGGGCCAAGGATGGAGACAACACTGTCGCTTTCCAGTGGACCAGTTGGCGTGGGCTGGGTATGGCAGCGAGCACCGACTTCATCAACGCCGAGCTTCAGAGCAAGGGCATCACGGACATTACCGTCGAAGAGGCCTTCCGCGCATGGGAGCACTTATCCAAATACGACACGGATCACGGCGTGGTTCTGCGCAGTCTAGTGTTTGAGCAAGGAGAAATGCTGCCTGTTCCCATCCTCGAGGACATTGCGGTTCGCAGGGCAGGGTCGTCAGTGGCACAGATTACGGAATCAGATCAGGCGAACGGCGGCGGGAACGGTGACATGCCGTCTGGGGGCCCTGAACTGAAGGATTGGCTGGACCGCAAAGTCAAAGAGGTTATCAGCAGCGTGTTGATGCTGGGCAGCGCCGACGAGGTGGACGGGCGGGCTGCCATTGCTGACCTGGGGGTGGACAGCGTGTTGACCGTGACGTTGAGGCAGAAGCTGCAGAGCACGCTGAAGGTTAAGGTGCCGCCGACTTTGACCTGGAGCCACCCGACGCCTAACCATCTTGTGGGGTGGTTTGCCGAGAAACTTGTCGCTGCGGCCTGATTTTCGTAAGGGTTGTTGATGAGGCTAAGGTCTCCGCGATGCGCTGTGAAACGGGGCTCGCCGGCCGAAAGCCACGAGAAACGCGGCTTTTGGTGATTGATGGAAAGGAACCGGGGAATATTATGTCTCAATTGTTAAATCTCCATGATAGATCTCGGTAACAGATAAGATAGAGGAGTTCTTGAATGCAACAACAATCTCATTCCGTCTTAGACCATTACAACAATTCTACTGTAGTATACTAGTTGGCGGCGGATGCTTTCCAAGACTACTATCTACATTCTGTGCGCGTTACCTCAATTCATGCCGCAGAGACTTGTAACGTACGACTTAGGACTGTAATTAAATTTCTCTTGACTCCTTCGGTAGATAAAACAAGTCAGACTCGTGGCATGGCAAGTTACACGATTATGTGTGAGAAAGTGAAGGTTGTGTTGGTGAAAGTGCGACGGTGCATCCATATGATTGGTGATTTGCTCACCCCTCTGACGTCAACCCTTTCCCCTTTCCTGTCCTATTCCCAAAGGAGTGTCCGGAGTTGTGCTGCTGCTAACCATTCTGGTAACAGAATTGCTTAGCAATCGCAAGTTGCGAACGCCATAAGGAGTCTTCGGACCTCTTCAAGTGCCATAGATTCAGGTATAGCAAAGGTGACAAATGTCTAATAACGCCAATAACTCCTTCCTAATCTTGCCGTTAACCGGAGCTTGGTCATCGAAAGCTGGTTGCATAGTTCAAAGAGAATCCCGATGGTGGGTGCCAACGATAGCGTACAGCATAAAACCCTCGACAACATATCTCGCCTGGTTATGTTGGGAGTCGCAACAAGAACAGCATTTTCTTCACCCTTACGAATTCACCACCATGTCTCCAATTGATCAGCCCGCTATCCCTAAGGGCTCTTGGGTCCTCGTCATCGGCGCCAACGGCTTCATCGGCTCCAATATTGCAGACCAATTCCTCAGGCTTGGCTACAAAGTGCGGGGCACCTCCCGCAGCCCCGAGAAGAACGCCTGGGTCACAGCTTTGTTTGATCATAAGTATGGCGCTGGAAACTTTGAGATGGTCGCTGTGCGGGATATGGAAACGCCTGGCGCTTTTGATGAAGCCATTAAAGGTGTTTCAGCTGTTGTTAATACCGCCACCAACTACACTATGAATCCCAACCCGTATGAGGTGGTACCTGGTACACTAAAGGGCACTATCAACGCCCTTGAGGCAGCTAGCAAGGAACCAAGCATGAAACGCTTTGTGTTGACCTCGTCATCAGCTTCGGCTCTGATTCCCAAGCCGAACAACCCCTTCACAGTGACGGTGGATACATGGAATGACGAGACAGTCGCATACGCCTACCGCGATCCGCCGTATGAGGCTGAGCGTGGTTATCCGGTCTATGCGGCTAGTAAGACCCTTGCGGAAAGGGAGGCTTGGAAATTCATGGCAGAGAAGAAGCCTAGCTTTATTCTCAATACCGTTTTGCCTAATATTAATTTTGGAGCAAGTCTCGACTACAAGAACCAAGGCCACCCCTCTACATCTGGAATGGTTGCTGAGCTTTTTAAAGGCAACTCGACCCCATTGGCCGGTCTACCAGCTCGTAAGTCTACGACCAAACCACTGTGAAAGCGGAAAGCTGATGAGAATTCCAGAATATTTTGTTGATGTGCAAGATGATGCGCTGCTCCACGTCGCTGCTGCAGTGCATCCAGGCATTGAATCAGAGCGCATCTTTGCTTTTGCTGAGCCTGTGAATGGCGATGATTTACTTGCTATTCTACGCGAGCTGTATCCTGATCGCAGCTTTCCTGCCAACTTCCAGTCAGATAAGGATTTAAGTAGGATTGTTCCTCGCAAACGGGCTGAGGAGCTACTACGAGATATGGGCAAGGATGGCTGGACAAGTCTGAGGGAGAGCGTTAGGAGAAATGTCGAAGATATTATATAAGAGAGATCATAGAGTAGATTTTCCAGGTTACTCCGATGCAGTGCTATCACGAGCAGGAGATAAATCGAGACCGCCCGCAATTCAAGTTCAATATCAGAATGAAAGACGCTTGCGGTACTGTCGCGGCTGCACAAGCATCATCCATGCATGCGGCAGATGACTTGACCGCCTTCCTCGCTCTCGTAGTGTACTACCACACACCAGGGATGATCGCCCACTTCTTGCTAATCTTCTCCTGGCCAAACTTTTCCGCGTACCATTTTTTTCCGTTGACAGCCCGCGGCAGCATGGCCGCAACCTCATTCAACAGGAAAGCCCTCGCCGGCACACAGCTGAATCCAGCCGCCATCCAGAAGCCAAGCCACTCCACCCACTCGCTCAAGTAGTGTGGGTACAGCATATACTTGAACAGTCCGGCCTGTGGGATCTGGTAGTGCTTCTCGATGGAGCCTGCCTGGCCCTGGCTGCGGAGCCGGTCCTGGCGCTGCTGCTCCCGGCGGCGGATCTCGCGCAGTTCGTCGTCGTGGAAGAAGTTGGAGGCCAGGCCTAGGTAGAAGATGGCGATGCCCCCGACGAACTGCAGGGTGGAGGACTGCGACGCCCACTCTTCCTGGGTGACGGGACCGTAGGCTGCGAGCCAGGAGCCAAGACAAGTGCCGTTGAGGACCTGGAAGAGCAGCGCAGAAGCCCAGACAGCGACATGGATAGGTGCCATGGAGGGTTGAAGGTAGGGGAACAGGATGGCACGGTAGATGTAGTGGATGACCTAGTCGATATTAGTGATGCGTTCAAGTACATGGTGGTCAAAGCGTACGAAAAGACCGGCAAGAACACGGTTCTGCCACGGCAGATCCTCGACACCGTGCAAGGCTGGCATCGTCCTCATGTGGTAAAGCAGGGTCATGAAGCCGGGCACCTCCATGGTTAACCATGCGACACGACCAGGCAGGTTCAAGCGGCTAGGGACGGACGTTTTGCCCATGCCGTACCAGCTAACAGCCCATTGCATACTTCCAAACTGCGTAGCATTGTCAATGCTCAAGCATTCTGGTCTTGGGAGGGGGGGGGAGGGCTGCACTCACGATGGGGTATGAGATCTGCCAGAAGGTAAGGATGAGATGGTAGTTTGGCCGGGTAGGCGGCAGCCAGCCTTGAATAAGTGCCATGTCTTTCAACACAGGCCCGGCGCTACGGCTGCCAGTTTTCCGTGTCAAGAATCCCGTAAACGGAATGAAAGAGCAAGACGGCGGTGTCGAGTTGGCAGAGCAAACTTGATGATGTCAAGAAAGTCAGATACGGCCCAACATCTCTCCACCGTAGGGTGACATTGCCCCTTAGAGCCGGCTGTTCACCGCCTTCTCAATCTGGCTTCAACGGAAGGAGTGTCGGTACCTATCGCGACCACCGTTGAGATGAGCCTCAGCTGTGCAAATGGCTTGAATAATCGCCGGTATGCCAAGTCCTCTCAGAGAGCACCTCGACCTTGGCTTTAGACATTGAATTGATCGTCATTAGCCACAACTTACCGCAACCCCTGACAAAGCATGCTGGCCCGGGAGTGCTCCGGTCTTGGTGTCTACCCTGTACCGGTGCTGGCAATTTTGGAGGAATTGGGTTACGTGGAACTTTATCCATAAAGATGGCCAAAGGTCTTAAATTCATTATTTCCATGCTGAAGGTCAAGTCCTTGCTTTTCAGATCATTAAGGGCGAGAAGAGAGCGGCTGGGTCATGGCCGAGAGCTCGTCAGGCACCCCCGTGTCGCTCACGCAAAACTTACATGCCCACACTGACACCAGTTGTCACAAGGAAAAAGCAGTTCTTTCCACAACGGTGAATGATCCCTCCCGCTTGTATCACTGGCTTCACGTGATTGTGTATAATGATCTCAGACGGCTGGCTGCAGGAGCGTGTCCTCGCACACAGTCACTGAATGTCGAGCGTCTTTTTCGACACAGAAACTCGCATCTTCTTCAACACATCAATGCTGGCGACACGGTGCAGGGTCAACCCGACATCATTCAACTCTCCGAGAGTTCTATTTTCTTCATATCATATACATGGTTTGGCCGCTGGCCTGGAATATGTGCAAAGTAATTTCCGTCAAAGCCTTAACCAAATAGCCTCGTGGCTCTCGTATCCATGGCAACCTGTGCCCTCAACTATCCTCCAACAATCACCGCTTAGATGATACCGACGCCAGCCTGGGCCTTGACCACGGCGCATGCCTCCGCAGCAGGGGTAACGCTGGACGCAATTGTTAGTGACTCGATTGGAACAGGGAGTTTTGCCATGACTTACGTGTACTCGTAGGGAGGGGTGAAGCTGCCCTCCTGGGTAATCTGAACGTCGGAGTTGTCGTACAAGTTGTTCTTCTCAATCGCGAAACCATCCTGGTCGGAGTCGAGGTTGGTGATGATGGCGCGCTTGACGTTGGTGAAAGAATTCTCCTCAACAAAGACCTGGGCGCCCATGCGGGAGTTGATGCCGGAGGTAGGAATATCCTCATAGCACGAAGAGAAGATGTGAGCGGTACCAAAGCGGATTGAAGGAGCGCGCGAGTTGATGTTGGACCAGAGGTTGTGGTGGTAGGTGACGTGGAGGGTGCCCTCGTCCTGGCTGGCGTTGCTGTCCGAGTGACCGATCAAGCTGGCCTTGAAATGGTCGTGGAACTTGGTGTAGCTGACGGTGATGAAGTCGGCGCCGCGCTTAGCATCGAACATGCCGTCGTAGAAGTCCTTGTCGCCGGTCAGACCGTCGTTGGAAAAGTCGCAGTGGTCGACCCAGATGTAGGACGAGGTCTCGATGTCGATCAGGTCCTTGCCCTCGGGCGACTGCGAAAATTCGAGGTTCTGGAAGATGATGTTCTCAGACTTCTTGACGCGGAAACCGCCCTTGTTCAGGCCGGATGCGCCGCCGACACCGATGATGGAGGTGTCGCTAGGGACAACAAGGACACCGCAGTCAGACAGGATGCCCGAGATGCGGATCACGCCGCCGGTCTCGAGGGCGGCCTCGAGCTCAGCGCAGGACGTGACGGTGACGCCCTCGCCGGAGCCACCGCCGGTGGTACCAGCACCATAGCCGATGGGGCCATCGCTGGAGCTGGACCCGGTACCGGGAGCCGGGGCCGGAGCCGGGGCGGGAGAAGAGGCAGCCGGGGCCGGGGAGGAGGTAGCCGCAGCGACAACGGAGCTGACGAGGGTGGTGGGGACGACGGCGCTTGGGGCCGGAGCGTCGCTGCAGGCAAGAGCCATGGGCAGCAGAGCGAGAAGAGAATAGGCGTACATGGTGAAAAGGTTTTGTGAACTTGCTTTGGGAAATATGTTGTTAGTTTCTTGGGATAGAAAAGAGTGGACTTTGCACTGGGCTTGATGTGAAAGAATGGTTCGACGGCACGGCCGCGAGTAAAGAATGTGAATGTATAGAAGGAAGTGAAAGAAGTGTCTTTGGAAAGAATGAGAGCTGTGCTGAAGAGGAAAAGAAGGAGAGCATGATAGGGAGGGAGTTGAGGATTCCTTTATGCTTCCCGTCGGTCGCTCGCCCAGGAGCGGAGTGAACCCTATGGAATTGGCAGGACTTCCTGATCCATGCTCACCTGCCTTGGCCTCGTTCTGTTCGTAGGCCGGGAAGAGAACCAACAGCACTTACCGTCCAGGGGCCATCCAGGCATGGAGCCCGGCGAGACCAGCAGCAGCAACCTCGTGATGACGGGGACCAGGGGGAGGCGGATGCCATCCGATAGTACGTCTCAGGCCCCTGGAGAAAATGCTGGATGCCGAAACAACTTGGCCGTAGCGTACGGTGGTTCCTATCCCATCCGGGACCCTTGTCGTCATTTGTGCACGTCGAATAGATGAGCCGGGGACCCGCTGGTGCTTTGCCTCTTAACATCAGGCTTGGAGGTTGACTGACAGGCTGGCCGTAGCCTGCGGTGTTACTTGATGCGCCATTTGCGTGGGTTGAAGATGGATGCAGGCGTTGTAGCTGTTCGCGAATCTGCATCCAGAGCTGTCAGATCAACGAAGATCTCATCCGAACCAAAAACACAAAAACACGGTTCGCAACTCTTCTGTTTGCGCATGGATTGAAACGTGCTATCCCACCCATGCACCTAATCTAAACCAAACGGTCCA
>KL660810.1:0-37400 GCA_000732775.1 Stachybotrys chlorohalonatus IBT 40285
GCTGGACGGCTAACCCTCGCGTATTAGCTACACGGCCGCCTCGATGTCCTCGTCTACAACTCGGGCGCCATCTTCTGGGCACCCGTCGACGCAACCCCACTGAAGCGCTTCCAGCTCATGCAGCGCGTTAACCCGGAGGGCCTCTACGCCACCGTCCAGGCCGCCCTGCCCCATCTACGTCCTCGTGGGCGTATTGTGGTCGTCAGTCCACCCATCTACAGCCGCTTCTTCCGCGGCAAGACGGCGTATGCAATGGGCAAAGTCGGCATGAGCGTGCTGACAAAGGGTTTGGCCATGGATTTCGAGAGGCAGGGACTTGCTGACATGGCCATCACCAGCCTATGGCCTGCCGTGGTAAGCGTCCATCCCCATCGGACGACAGTGGCATTCTCAATGACCCAAGACTAAACCGAAACATGAATCAGGCCATCGAGTCAGCAGCGACAGAGCAATTTACCCGCCAGAACCCCTCCGAGGCCGCTGAGCTCCGTAAACCAACCGTCTTCTCCCACGCCATCCTTTCTATCCTCAAAGCTCCCCCAAGCCTTGTCAACGGCCAGCTCCTCCTGGACGAGGACTTTCTACGTGAGCACGCCGGCATCACCGACTTCTCCGGCTATAGCGTCGTCCCGGGCTCCTCACCGCGCCGCATCATGCCTGCTCAGTTGCCCGATTTGACGGTCGCAGAACAAGACGACGAGGGCGTAAGACGTGACAGCAATGCAAAGCCTAAATTGTAAACACAGTAAAAAAACAGAGGCTATATTTGTTGCCCAAAGGAGGCTCAGAAGGGGTCAATTTTCCTTAAAAAAAAAAAAAGGCTGGTCGGGTAGTCAGGATAGGTCCTGTGATGTATGTCTTATCCACCAACTCCGGAATATATAAGGCGGGAGAACCCCTCCCAGTCCGCGCCTGTCACAGCATCCTGCCAATCCATCCCTCACTCACATCGCCTTCGACGAGCCCTCCACGAGGACCCTTGTTGCTCCATGAGAATCGTACCATGACTCGCTACAAGACCAGCAGCTTCATCCTAAATCCCACGAACCGCTATGCCAAAATTCCACCTCAGACATCGTTGTTCTGTCGCTGGCTCAAAGGACCCATTCCCTGCATGCTCTCAATGTCGCCAATCGTATCGTTGAACACTCGCGTCACGTGGCTCAGAACCCTCATCCGATTCCACTCGTGCCTGCTGCGCCAGATCTCGTCCATCAAGTCCCTGTTGATCTGCTCCAGCTGCTCGATCGTGCACCCTGATGTGCCGTCCGTCACCTCAGTCAAGAAGTTCTCTACCATCCCTTCGATTTGCAATGGCTGGGAAGCCGATGATCCAGAGTGACGGCTCGATTGTTGATCCCCTGGCTGAGGCTCATTCAGAAGAGTTCCTATGTCCAAAGCGTGATTCTTCAAGGGTTGCGAGACACCGGAGCCGCCGGAGCCGCCAGAATTCTGATACACTTGTGACTGTGATGATGGTGGACTGCCACTTATGTTACCACGCACCAGGGCTTGCGCTTGCGAGTGCGGCCACACCTCATCGCTGGATGTTGCTTGGCTTGGCATCAACAGCGTATCCGGTATATCCGCGTCATTTTCGTGCTCACGGCTTCGCTGCTCCTCGTGGTTGCCGTTTGTCAGTTGCGTGCTCCAATTTGATGACCGATGGGTGGAAGGATCAGACGTCTTGGTCGTTGACGCCTCATTTATGACGGCTGATGGCGACACCCCTGGTGGCAGGGCCGTGACCGCAGATCGCTGTGATATCTGGGTCATGCCTGTCGAGGCCATTGCCAGCGGGTCTTGGGACTTGGGCGGTGGTCCCATCCCTGGTGCTTGCGATCCTTGTTGGGCGTCATCTTCGACGCCGCTCATCCGAACATCTTCATTGTGAGGCTGGGAAGTACCATTGCTCAATGACAAGTGGCTTGGAGCCGCGCCATCAAGCCCAATGGACAGCGGGCTCCGTACTTGGAATCGAGCTGCCGTACGAGCGCCCGGAACTGGCTCCCCAAGGGTGACCGGACCTTGCGAATCGCTGTCGTTGCCCGCCAAGTCAGTTTGAACCCTGTCGAGTATTGACTGCATTGCCTTCTTCTTGCGCTCCTTCTCCGCTGCATCCTTTGCCCGCTGAAGTTGACGCTGATGTAGGGCTTCCCAGTCAACGTGCGAGGTACTGTTCTCAATACTAGCAACGTCAACCTCAACGTTGCTGAGAAGCTCGTTGGCCTTCAGAGTGCGCTCCTTGTCGCCAATGTTCTTGGCATCCCTAGCCAGTGCTTTGATGTCAAACAAAAAGTCCTTGGGTCGGGCGTAAAACCCATTCGACAGACGCTCCTCGATTGTTGTCGTTTCGAGATTGTAATAGCATTTCCCGGTGCTGGTGTCCCTCAAGACATCGTTCCCGTACTTATCCTTGACTATCTCGTAAGGACGGAACACGCCCTCTGTGACATCGGGGCGGACAAAGTTTGGATCCGATTCAGCAAAGAGGTAGTCAATAGCTGCCTGTGGGATGACTGGCTGTCTAAACTTCTTGTACCGTCTGTTGATCTGATCCATGATAGGCTGCAGTTGGATCTTCAGGCCATTGAGCAGCTGATGATCCTTCTTCTGAATGGCCTTGGCCTCCTCCCTTGTTGGTGGTTTTGCTTCAATCGCAGGGGCAACAGGCAGCTGCTCGAGCACACGTCTCTTGCGGTTCTCAAGGTCTGGGAACTCGCCTGGTTTTCTCTTGATATGCTCTAGAGTCGAACCGAAGAACTCCATGCGGTTTGACTGATTCGTGTTAACATCAAACGACCTACACCTGTGTATTTGGGTAGTACTTACTCGCTGGGGTCGAGGTATCTCCATCCGATTTTTGCGGGAGAAGCCAAAAAAGTCTCGAAAGAGGTCACTGGAGAGATCGGCCTTGTCGCATTCCGCCGTGGCGAGCAACAAGACAGGATCCGTTGGTGGTATCGACTTCAGCATAGTCTGGAAGGTGATGTACGCGACGGTGCCCCGCAATGTGGCGTGCCAGGCATCTATGTTCGGAATGTAGATGACACTGGGCTTGTGCCGCCGGACCTCGGCGAAGAGACCGACGATGACCTGCTCCATTGCCTACATCCTCCGTCAGCAGTTGAATCCAGGAGAGCGAAGAAAGCACATACGCGTCCGTCACCGAGAATGCTCGGGAGATCAAAGTTTTGTACGTGCACTCCTTCGAAGTAGTGTAAAATCGCCGACGAGAGATAGCTCTGCCCCATTCCGTGGGCTCCATATATGATAAACCTGGGTCGGAATACTCGGGACCTCTCGAATTCCTGGTGAAGAGCTTCTCGGCCAAAGCCATGATCGGCGTCGTTGTGCTGTTCAAACATGGCTTCCTCCAGCGCGGTGATCTTCTTCCTGCGGGGAAGCACTTCATCAAGAGCCCTTTTGGCTTCGGCCAGCTGATCTCGCAGCAGTGGCTCGATGGCACTAGGAAGTGGTTTGGCACCTGAAGTTGCAGAGCGCTCCGAGGAAGGGATGAGCTTCTTGATCGATATCATAAAATCGGATGCGTGCACGTTGATCTTTGTCGGATCGACCATGAGCTTTTCCGTCGACGAGTAAATCTGAGGGTAGGTTCGCTGGATGGAGTTGAGAGCCGCCTCTGTACAGAGAGCTCTCAGATCCGCGCCTCCGTACCCTTTGGTCTTCTCGGCAAGTGAAGCCATGAATGCTTCCGAGAGACCCCAGTCTTTTGTGTGAATGTTCAAGATGGATCGCCGTCCAGCAATGTCGGGAAGCGGGAAGTAAAACTCCCTATCGAACCGACCTGGCCGTCGAAGAGCAGGATCGATGTTATCTGGCCGGTTGGTGGCGCCAATCACAATGACCTGACCACGGCCATCCATGCCGTCCATCAGGGCCAACAAGGTAGAAACGATGGAAGCATGAATCTGTTCTTGCTTGCTCGACCTCACCGGAGCCAGGCCGTCAATCTCGTCAAAGAAGATGATGCTCGGCTGCGTCCGCCGTGCCTCTTCGAAGAGCAGTCGGAGCTGCTTCTCGGCTTCACCAACCCACTTGCTCAGCGCGTCGGCACCTTTTCGCATGTAGAAGGAAATCTTGCGTCCGCCGGAGCCGACCGAGTTTGCCAGCGCCCGTGCCAGCAACGTTTTACCTGTACCGGGAGGTCCGTGGAACAGGACACCCCTGGGAGGCGTAACATGGAACCTGGTGAAAAGCTCGGGGTACAGAAGCGGTAGCTGCACCATCTCCTTGAGCTGGTCGATGTGCCCTTGGAGGCCACCAACCTTGCTGAAGTCAACGTTGAGGTCAACGCCAAGCGGGTCAGCGTCAGCAAGCGCCTTGCGATCTTTGATCTTGCCCACGTTTGGAGTTGCCTCCGAATTGATGCCAAGCCCACCTGGGAGAAGTCCACCGGGAGCGGCCGAGGTAGGCGTCATACCCACGTTGCCACCAACGTTAGATCGATGCATCATTTCATCGTCGCTGCTGTCAGAATCTGCGCCTCCCGCAGCTCCCGTGCCCCAGGGTCCGCCGAGAAGAGAGCCAATTCCGCCGCCACCGCCAAAAGGACCAAACGTGGTGTTTAGACCACGTTCCCATCTTGGGGCGGCACCACCGCGGCCGCGACGTGCTCTTGCAGGTGTTGGAGCAAGATCTTCGCCTTCGTCCTCTTCTATATTTGCCGATGTAAGAGGAGGCATATAGTAGTTAACCTTTGTCCTCGTCCGTCGGTTATTGGTACTCTCCTGATAGGCGATTGGCGACTCTCTGGCCGGACGGCGACGGGGACGTGACGACTGCCTCAGCTCGCGGGCTTCTTCATTCAGTTCATCAAGGTCCAGGTCATGTTCCTCGTCACCAGAGTCGCCGCCGCGTCGTGAACTTCGTCCAGAGCGACCAGCACGTTTGGCCGCCCTCCCTCGGGGCGCTGGAGAGTCGTCGTCTTCATCACCACCAGCGTTATCTCTTTTATCCATATCCGCGTCCTCGTCCGAGTCGTCCACTGGTTCAAAGTCGCTACTAGGCTCTTGAGTCGACTTCTTGAGGCCATTTCTGCGGGTCAAGCGGCGAGACGGTTGATTACCTGCAGATTCTGATTCGCCTTCCTCGGGCGCAGAACCTTCAGCAGTCGATGCCTCGGCACGAGCCCCTCTGGTCCTTCGGTTGATGGGCACATCTTCGTCATCTTCATCCGCGGCGTCCTCCTGCTGGACGGGGACCTCTTCCTCTCCTGCTGCATCATGATCTTCAACCACGTCACCGACAACAGGGATGTCCCGCATATCTTCGTCATCCACTTGAGCCTTTTTAATGTGTTCAACGTCTTGCGATAATTCATCTGGCTCATTCACTTCCGTCTTTTCCTGAGCGCTGCTCTCCTGCGTTGCCTCTGCGATAGGCTCTGGCGCCGTCTTAAGACTTTTCGTCGCGCGGGAAGTTCGTGAGTTCCTTATATAGGCTTCGGGGCTCCTGCTTCGCGAGTCCCTAGATATTACGGCATGCCGTCCCGATGACGATAGTTCGAGGAGCTCTTCAGCGTCTTCCGTATGAGCGCGTGTTGATCGACGTGTACCCTGGGCGAGGATCGGCTTGGGGACTTTGAGCTTGACAACACGCGTCGGCTGTGGTTTGGGTGGCCTTTTGGCTGCCTCGTCAGAGTCAGAAGACCGATCGACCTCCTCCTCTTCGCTACTTTCTTTGTAATTATGTTGTGCCGTCGTGACTTTCCTCGCCCTTCGCCCTGCGGCATTCATAGGTACATCTTCATCCTCGGGCTCTGATGCGTCTTCGGCGAAGGAATCCTCCTGGCTATCGGACAGCTCGTCATCGTCATCTTCGATATCGGAACCTCTGTAACGGCCACCTCTCCTACGACTTGGTTTCGATCCTCTCGCAGGCCGGGCCTTTTTGGAGCTCCGGCTCGCTCTGACTTGGGTAGGATCGAAATTCTCGTCTTCGGAGTCGGATTTGTTGGGATCAAACTCCTCGAGGACCCTCTTGCGCTTTGAGCCGGCCATTTCCGCGATGGAAAGTTAAGTCTGAACCGCGTAGTGCGCCCAGGTGGTGGAGGCTATATGGTAGTCCGGGGTCGAACAGGGGATAGCGCGACCTGTGAGGATGGCAAGGTTAGTATACTGGTCGACCATGGAGCCGGACAGTATTTTGTCGTAGTTTTCGATGTACAACGACGCCTGAGAGATGTGAGGTGAAGGCGTACCTGTCTTGTTGACCTGGGAAGGGTGTGCACTGGACGTTCAGAAATTGGCGTGCATGGAGCTATGCGACGGGCTGTGTCCAAGGCGAGCAGGAGGACGCAACAGGACAGTAACCATCAACTAAAATATCAGACAAACTGCCTGATGGGCAAAAGTCATCACGGCCAGGATGTCCTGATACGAGCGGCGGCCTTGGGATGGTGTTGCGGTTCCAATCGTATCGTGATTTCCGCGCGTCGAGCTCGCGCTGTGAACTGGTGTTCAGGTTGCTCACAAAACGCCTGGCTTCTCACGTGCAGCGGGCCAGGCTGCCAGGGCACCTACCCAATAAGGGCTAGCTTTATCGAATGGTCCGAGCGCTAACTGACCTTTGAAGCCCCAGCTGGCGCCAGCGCAAAAACCACCAACCACAATAGGCGCTGCAAGGCATGCTGGTTGCACCTAAAAACCCGACAATGGCCATTTCTGATTTCACGGGAAACAACCTTGAAGTGACCAAGACCTGCCAAGGCCAGTACAGCATCTCCGTCTACTGCTTCTACATGCCATCAGTGCTCATGTTACGTGCCAGGGCCTATTTAATCGCCAGGCTGCACGTCCAAATCGCCTGCAAACACACAACCGCCCTGCAGTAGTAACCGACCAGTTCGCATTGCAACTGCGTCATACTCAGGGAGCTTGCACTCCCACATGTCTCCAGATCTCGTGCCTTGGCATGCGCTTTTCGATGCGGCTCAAGCACCAGAGTGCCTGCGTAGGGCTGATATCGAGGCCGCCTGTTCCACCGGGGCGGATGCGGATAATCCCTTGTGCTAGTTAAGGTGCATAAATCAACATGGTGGGCCCTCTCCTCAAACACTCCAAAGCCTCTAGCCTCAATTGGGCAGTAAGAGTACAAGATAGTATTAAAGCCCTAGGATCGTCTCGAAGTTAACGAAAGAGTATAGAGGCAAGATAACAATAATGGATCAACCGATTTGCAACGCATTGCCAGTGTTGATCGGTGACTCAGTCTACAAGCGAGGGCATCCACTACAATTGCAACTTCGCAGCTGCTTTAATTTTTGGAGAATGTTTCCGTTAGGGGTATCTTACGTACATGTTCATGAGCGTGTTTGTGTGGGCATCATATATATGTACTTGAAATTTCACTTCTCTTCAAATTACTTTTTCTCAGCAACACATTTTGATGCCGGTGCCGACAAATTTGATCTCTAAACAGTTGAGCGCATGTAACATGGCTTCCGACGGCCGCAAACTGCCACCATGGACTCCTCCCCGAGCCCAACCCGAGCCCCAGCTGTTCTGGCTGAAAAGCCACAACAGCCCGACGAGGAACAAAGATGGCCATGTTCCAGTCTATCCGACAGGAGATGGTGACGTGGTACACGTGTAGCCCGAAAGTGTACGACGATACTCACCTGGGCCGTGCCAAGAATTATGTCTCGACCCATATCTTTCGCCGCACCATGAAGGACTACTTTGGTTTCCGTATCAAGTTCATTATGAATACCACGGATTTCGACGACAAGATCATCCTCCAGGCCTGCGTACAGTACATGCTCGCACTCTTCAAGCAGGAACACACCGCTGAAGACGACTCGGAAAGCGATTCGTTTCTGGCGGAAGCCAAGTCCGCATTCCGGCACTACATTGGCAACTATCTTCCCGTCTCTGTCACCAGATAGGAGTCCAGATACCTTTTCCCAGACAGTGGACAAGGAATGTACAGAAAGACCGAGCCCTTACCCCTAGCCGACACAGGGACAGCAAAACAGGGCCAATCTGTTACTGTCGCCGATTTGCGGTTCAAAGCACGCATTGGAACAGCGCCGTCGGCTGCCGAGGCCCTGCGAGCCCCTGGAAAACTGCCTGAGTTTTTTTTGCCAAGACGGACAGTATCTTGCTCTCATATCTCGACTCCTTGCATGGTGCAGAGATGGACCCGAACAACCATGAGATATACCTAGAGCTGACACAGAAATTTGGACGCCGCTTCTTCGAGGACATGAATGCGCCTAATGTACTGGCTCCCGACCAACTGACTCGTGTGACCGAGTATGTGCCTTCGATTCTCCGTTTTGTTGACAAGATAGTGGCGAACGGGTTCGGTTACGCCACCCCTGATGGCTCCGCGTATTTCGATATCGACTCATTTCAGAAGGCCGGACAGAGCTAATCCCGGCTGGAATCATGGAACAAGCACGACCGTGCCCTATAAGCCGATGGTGAAGATTCCTTGTGCAATGGAAAGTCAATGAAGCGGAGCGAGAATCATTTTGCGCTGCGGAAAGCAGGCGAGCCAGGCGAGCCAGCATGGCCGAGTCTATAGGGTCATGGGCGGCCAGGATGACATAATGAATGCTATACGATGGCCTCTGAAGTGATCGGAAAGACGATAGATATACATTCCGGAGGCGCCGATCTTCGTTTCCGTCATCATGATAATGAACTCGCACAATCGGAAGCTTACTGGTCCACGCCGGGCTACACAGTGCAGTGGACATGTTACTTCATTCATATCGGGCAACTGAGTTGACAGATCTCCAATGTCGATTTCATTGTACAGGGGACCTTAACGAATTGCAGAATTCAAGGCTTGAAGATGAGCAAGAACCTCAAAAACTATACTACCATCGGAATTATACTCTCCAAAAAGGATTGGAGCGCACACTCTCTCTGGATTTACTTCTTCCTTATGGCATGGCAGAATGGTATTGAGGTAACGGACGAGGTCATGAAGGCCGTAGTCGGCTAGGAAGGCAAGCTCAATAACTTCTTTCTCAACAGCTTGGATCTCTGGAAACATTTCAGTCTCAAGCACTCGCCAGCGCAAGAGCTTGTCATCGCAGATCAGCAGTTATTAAGCGCCATGGATAAGGCGAAAGCCGATGTCGATACAGGTCTTTGTGATTCCTTCAACACCTCTGGAACCTGTGCATCTATCTCGAGGATCGCGGAAATCCACGGCCTGCCCTGGTACTAACCCTCGATAGATTGCTCATGGAGGTTCGCGCGGAGCAAAAATTAGCTGGTAAGGAGAAGGCAAAGGCCGGGCTGGAACAGAAAGCCAAGGGGGTTGAGAGGGAAAAGGAGCTGAGCGAGGGCGCCAAGGTCAACCCTCTGCTGATGTTTAGGACCTCGGACGAGTACTTGAAATGGGACGAAAACCGGTATTGCAACCATGGACGCAGTAGGAAATGAAGTGTCTAAGGACAGGCGGAAGAAGCTGGTCAAACAGGGGGGGAAGCAGAAGAAGCTGCACGAGGAATGGCTGGCGAAGCAGCAGGCAGCATACGAAAGTGGAATATTACAACCTTAGACCAGCTTGTAGTCTATATGCCTATAGTGTCCAGAGCTACCTACAGCAGATTGACCAGCCTATGTAAAGGCAAAGGGTCTCGAAATTCCTGGCTCACTAGGTTGCGGAGGTCTTACAAGGGGATATGAGCCAATGGGTATACTGTACTGACACGTTAGAGGTTTCAAGAAGTTACATTATCCGTACGACACTGGAGCAATGGCAATGATCATCGCTACATTTGTACTTCCCAGGCGGCCCCGGCAACGAGCAGTGTTTACATTTGCTTCCATGGCTACTTCATCGGTAAGCCCAGCTCTTTGTGCCGTCGTGTCCGATTATTTAGAATGGTATCCACCTGCTTCTCCCTTGCGACTTCTCCAGTTCGTCGGCAACTCCGCAAGGGGGAAGGAAGCTGGGGGGCGCCTAGCTCTTACAGGAGCCGGCATATTAAATACCCACACAATGAATGTGATCACGATCCTTCGCCTTCAATATTCCGACCCTTGTCATTGCGGTCAATGGAAGTCCGTCCAGGTTCCATCATCGAAAGGGCTTAGTTCACAAATGACGAGGAGAGATCCCAAGAGGCAATTCAACATTCGCTTCAACAAGGCTAAAGCGCATGCAGTGCCCCAGCGTCCTGGGTTGAGATCACTAGACATGCTGAGCGGTACGCCAGCTGCGCGATCGAGCTTCATGGAACGAATTTGCATTAACAGTTGTATGTACAGTACAAACCCCATCAGCCATGTCGGAGTTTCGCGCTCGTGGAGGGCCTGTATGACAACCAATGGCCGAAACACCATCACTATTTACTATATACGTATATATATGTGTATATATGTGTATATATATATATACTTCCATGGAGGTCGCGGGGTGCCCGACTGGGCCAAGCAGCATTTTCTGGGACGTCGTCTTCCACCTCTACGACTTGTTCTCTAGACTGTCAAAAGGTCGCTAGCGTACTGAAGAAGGTTCTGCTGGCCCGGGTGGTTCTGAGTGTAGCGAGAGTTGAACTTCATAACGTGCTTGGCAGCGCGATAGGTGGAAACATCGATATAGATGGGGTTGCGGACAATGTTGAAGATAACACCCTCGTCGCAAGGAGGTGTGGTCAGAGAGCCACCGTACCGGAAGACCTGCGAGCCGCGAGCGTGGTTGATGAGCTGGGTAAAGTTGAGGGAACCAGTGTGGCCAATGGCGCCGGTCTGGGTGATAGTATTGATGTTCTGGAAGACGCTGTTGAGGAGGCTGAACGATTCGGAGGGGTTTCTGCCCACTTCGATCAGGAAGCCCAGGACAGTCAAGGTGTGGGCTGTTTCCGTGTAAGTCAAGGTACAATATGGATACTCAAAAGAATCAACTCACCGGCAGATTCAAAAACAAAGTGCACTTCAGCAGCGTAATGCTCGCTGTCAACACGGTGCTCGCTGGGAGTGTGGAAGTGGAATTGGCGGAGCGAGTACACCACGTTGTTGACGGTGATGGAACCGTTGACGAAAACCTCGAGAGTGGTGCCGAGGTTCTCAATCTCAGCCCCGCTGGGGTAGCTGGGGAGCTGCAGGCCCAGGGTCTGGCCAGAAACCGTTGTGGCGGAGGAGCTCGCGATGTCAATGGGAGCCTGGTGCTGTCCCTCGGCGCAAGCACTGTTGTCGGAGCTCAGGCCGTGCCAGCCAAGGGGCCCAGTGACACCAGTGTAGCTGAAGGAAGGGACGACGGATCTCTCGCCGCGAGGGTTGAGAAGGGTTCCGTGGTTGCACATGGCCGAAGCCAGGGAGACCATGGAGGCGAGAGCGAAGGACTTCATCTTGATCAGGGGTTTTCGAGCTTGACAAGAAGTACGGACAGAAGTCAAGGGAGATTGAAAAGATGCTTCTGAGAGTAAGTCTTGGGAGAAGATGAGCGCAGTGACGACCATTCAACTTGACAGCGGCGATCAATGCCCGTCTTTATACCCTTCTTCTGGTCGAGGACACAGCCTACAGGATCTTGGAGGCGCGGACCTGCTCAAGATCGGACAAATACCCCCCACGAACCGACCAGGCCCTTTACTCAGCTAGGAACCTTTCGCCATCGCCGAATCCCCCTTGGTAAGAAGACTCTCGGTCCAGTCTACAACTTGGATAGTGTCCCTCGTGTGTGTGCTTCATCGAGAGACGCACCAATGAGGAAATTCGTCTCGACTAGGATGAGAATTGATTATGCGTTTTTGGGACAACACTTCGCCGAAGCTAGAGGCATCGTCGGCTGAGACTTGAGCAAGCAAAACCCAGGCATCCAGCGTGCCAGGATGGTGGACGGTAGCCGGGATGTACAGCATGTTCCGCGAAATCTTCACGTCCAGGGGGGGCAAGGATGTGTGTCTGTTCCACTTCAGGCAATTATCCATTGGCCTGGGACTGGCGGAATGTACACAGGCAACCAGGGCCTCAAACGGTGCGGTCAAGCACCCTTGACCGTCGATCTGGAGAAATGGTGTTGGCGATGACTGCGCCGGTGCTTGCGCTCGGCTTTCGGTATGTGGCCTTTCCCGGTTGAACGTCAAACTTCGGTTCGTGTTGGCTCACTGGAGGAGGAGGATAGGCGAAGTTGTTTTCAGGAACAAACGCGAGGCAAGGCTGGCGGCCAACGTCCACCGCCCGTGATAGAAATCATCACGGCAACACGGCGCACGAGACCCGTCTCACATATTCAAATCGCCCTGGGCTATGACAGTTTAGGAATTGTTTCCGCAGGCCGACGTTCATCCCATCACCTCGTGCACGCCTCGGGCGGGTCTAGTGGGCCACGATACACGGAACCGGCAGGTGACGAGGCAGGGTATCCCAAAAGATCCTGCAGAAGAAGTTAAGTGTCGAGCTAAGCATCGTTGGCCTGAGCAATTGAGCCGGGGCTTATCAGCGGCGGGGGGTGGCATCTCAGCCTCATAGACTACATGCCCTTGCCACGTTCCCAACGAACAGGCGGGAGAGCGGAGGAGCGCGAGCCCGGGAGGCCGTGCCTCCAGAACCCTCATGCCTAGCACAGGTGCGGCCTAGTTCCCATGTAAGCACAATCCGCAGCCACGATGCTGGATTCGACCAGGTTGTGCGAAGCCTGCGGGCGGCTCGGGAATCTGCCTGGGCTGCAGAGCGGTCTCGTATCTCACTCACATTGCAGATGAAGTGGCTGAATGTAACGGTGTGTCTAGCGCATCCTTCTTCGCTTTCAGGAGAAACTTGAAGGATTCAACCTGGTCGATGCTGCATATGCCATGAGAACAAGAGATGTAGTTTGATTACTTGCAAGAGTGAAGTTGAAGTGGGTCAGGAACAATTGATAGACATTGAGCCGTTGCCAAGTTCATGATTTAGCTGATGATCGGTGCCAAGGTGCCAAGAGCCAAGACGGAAACCATCCAGCCGCAAAGATGCCGAGAAGCACAACAAACGACTCCAGCCGATATCCGAAGGACAAGCTTTGTAAGTCCATCAACTTGCTTCATGTATACGTGGGCACAGCTATCGTCACGACATGCATTTTCTGAGAATGACGGTATACAACATCCACAGATATCCGACGTATGTCCTCTCAAATTAAGGTATGCATCGGTAGATACAAGGGGGGCACAGCATCTGCCAACTCTATCTTCCATCTACCCGCGTCTCCCCCGGGGGGTCCCACCACTTGCCAGAGTCACCTTGATGCTCTAGTCCAAGCCGCCCTAGTTTCCGCCGTTTTCCATCGTGGTCGGGGTTCGAGCTGAAAGGCAGGGCCTTCAATTGCGCCATGAGGCCTAGTCAATCCATCCACATGACTGGATTCACGATCCTGGAACAAGTCGGGGCAGCGGTGTGGCTGCTTACAAAACTTCTTTCCTCCTTTCCCTTGTTGAATTTACAGCCGGGATCAGGGAACCTGGAAACTGTCCGACAATGCAACTTCTTCTCTACGAATAGGCTTTGGAAGAAGCTCGGTACGAGTGATTGATGCAGACAAATCATCAGAGACAAAGGGGACGGCGGGTGATCAAGGCCATGCTATCGGCAGCTTACATCGTCCACGTCGAAGGCCAGGTGGAACCTGCATCGAATCACACAGCCGGTATGCGGAGGGATTGTGGTCAGACTGTCAAGGTTGCCTTTTTAACCTTCATTTTTAAGCCCTTGACGTTGATCATGCGGTGCAATCCCTCGTGTACCTTTCCCTCCTGGACGGAGCAACGATAGATCGGACGGTCCAGGGACAAGAGGCCGTCTTGCATCGGCTCCATCCACTCCCATGTTCACCACCGCATGCAGCCCCCGTCCCAGGGGTACCGCGTAAGCGAGAGTGATCCCACGAGATGGTGCTTACTCGGTGTGAACAGGCTGCTTAAATAGTGAGTTTCTTTAGCACCAAGCTGACACGTCTGTTACGTCACCGCTCTCCTCTTGAACCATACTGGAGATATTGTGGTTGTCGTGCTGATGACCAATACCTCACCACGGCCATACCGAAGGTGAACATCAGCGTTGATCATGCATCACCAAGAATTGCACCGCGCGCAAACCCCTTCCCTGCCTGCATCGCTTGTTTTATGGACTCAATGTGGTAAGCCTGTGTCATCTCGAGGCACCAGGAAATCGACTCCTGTCAATATCAGATTGTGGCGCACCCCCTATGACGAATAGGCACGTCTTGAGAGCAAGGTATCAAGCAAGGGTTCAGGGTGGAAGAAGAAAGAAGAGTCACGATGGCGTCTTGCGGATGGTTCCTGCTATCCAGTACCGCCGAAAACCACCTCGCCAAGGAGAAACCATTGCTTACACCCTTATCCATGCGAAGGCAACCAGGAGCTAGGGGAAATAGAGCTGGATTGGGCCTCACGAGCATCTATTGCACAAGTTCGCTGACTTTCTTGTTGAGGGCAAGTTCGTAAACCAAGTCGGCGACGCATGGGACGCTCCCAACGCTTTTGCTTCTGGCCGCGCCGACCTCTCCGCCCTTTCTCAACTCCAGCATGGAAACCTTTGCCGCTTTGTTTCTCACGTCAACACTAACATCACTTCGCCGGGCCGCTGCGCCGCCGTCCCAGTAGTCGCTATTCCCAAAGCTGAGGTCTAGCCCCTGCGGTCTAGCCCCTGGTAAGCGCAGTCGTGCTAGCTCGACAACATTGGGAGGAAGAGAGAGAAGCGAATCGTATCCAACATCAATGTGTATCCGCAGTCGTGGTTACTGGCATGTATCCACAATCGGTCATTTACCAGCACTATCAGCGGGAACATCCGCGGTTGCCGTCCGTCAATCCACTTTCGCGTGTCTGGCAAGGCATTATTTGAGCAACAACCGATATTGCTAACCGATCGAGACAGTGAGGTTTAATCCTGTCTACGGCGATTCAATGGAGCAATTGAGTCATCTTACCCTTGGCTCTGCCCAGTTGTTGAGTCTCGAATCTCCGTCCTACTCATTATGTGAACTAAATGGCTTTAACCATAAGGGTACATGTATTCTGTCGAAGCGAATCCTTGATGCGCATTCGATACAGATCACTCCGATACCAGCCAGTGCAGTACATGATTCCTCTACAGTATGGCGGTGGCTTTTTCTTGGCAGCACAATGAGATACCTGATGAGGTGAAGTGTAATAATCATCATGTTATGCCGAAATGTAAGCTTGCTTCCGTTTCATTCTACGAAAGGGCCGAAGGAAGCCGTGGGATTTTGTCCTCGCTTTCTTCTTGTATATGACGGGCCCCGACCCGACGCCCGTCTTGCTCAAATTGAAGACCAGTGTGAACTGGCAAGCATGAGCCCTCAATGTCTTCGCCACTCCATTAAAGTAGTCCCACTACTACTTCCTCTTTGTTCGTCAGCATTCATGATGCATGAGAGGGGTCTCTATTGGGAAACTCAAGGACAACGCCACCAAAACTACAACAGAGTTGAGCCGGTGTCAAGCGCCATGCGAGCCAAACAATTTTTTACACTCCCCTATTCCCTGGAAGCCTTGGCATGGGGGTCAGACAGAGGCATCATAAGACTTGAAGTCTTCACGGCGTTCATGAGAAGCGTCCTTAGACTCTGCCTGGTTGTTTGGCTTTTCAGGGCGCTCTCCCAATATTTGCGTACGAGTCCGAGCCATTGTCCGAGGCTGCTAGGGCAGTCCGAAGTTTTCTGTCTGCTCATGTCCTTCTCGAATCTATGGTCATGTCCCCCTACCAGTCAAATGGACGGTTATGGCGGGTCGGGCTGTATCTCAATATGACGATCTGGGGCACTTGAATATCTCACAGAGCACAGTACGGTGTCCCTGTTGAAGCCATCGGCCTATCGTTGATAGCGTTTACTTCGATAACGGGGGAACATACGAGAGTACGGTCTTCTTTTTGTGATATTGCAATGAGCATCATTCTCATTATGCAAGCATTTTGGACACTATGGGCTAAAATGACCATGCTCGTGCCCGGATTAGAGAGATATTCATTATTTGAAGACTTACCAGCCAGATCAAGCACGAGACCTCCCTCCTCTTAATATGAGAGAAAGTAAACATTCCTTCCTCGTCCTGCCATGTACTCTCTGACGGTTACTGTGCACATCAGGATCGTGCAGCTGGTTTCAAGTGTCAATAAGTGCACATCAGGAGGAAGAAGTTCCGTGAAAAGCTTGAGTTCTTCAGAAATTGCAGCAACAGCGTTGTAAGGGAATATTGTTCCAGCAGTTTTTCGTCAAAATGACATATGTTGGTATAGGGTAGATGTGTTCTAGAAGTGTCCCGTGGTGGTTGCCGACTCCTGCTATCTTCTGTCTCACAATACAACCGCAAGTATGAATACTTGACCCTTAATGTGCTGATCTGGGCCAAGGAAAAAAGTAAACATCCTCGCCCAAGTTAGTGACGCCAGCCCAGACGCTTCGAGATCTATGGAAGAAAAACAGGGCAAGTTCATAGGCCAGCGCAGCACACGAGCCCACTTGTGTCTTGCCGAACAAATAGGCCGTACAGAATTTATAGACATCATCGACATGAGTAGACGCTTGTCCATAACCCAGGGCAACATTATCTCGAGTGGAATGGCCGCACCATCCATATCAAGTCCAAGTGCGGATATAGAGTAGCTGTTCCAACCACACCATGAATACATGCCTGGTTGAGCTGTAGTTGCATATGTGTAAAAGGTCTGGTCAACCATATGCGTAGGTAGAATCCCGTCTATTCGCTGCACAATCGTTGAATCTGCATTGCACTGGTTCGGGAACCATGGCCAGTAAGGAAACTATCCTATAGTCTGAACTACGTACGACCACAGCGAGTCTGGAAATGCCGTATCGCTGGTCAAAAACCATGGATTGTGATATATCTCGTCCACAGAAGATATCAAAAGATGGAGGAGATATGCCTGTTATCGTATTGTATCTAGTACATTTCCGGTTGGATATCTAGTCTCCTTGTTGAGATGGTATGTAGGAACACCGAAGTATCAGACCACGTGGAAGAGCAACGGAGAGAAACCTCCGCCTCCAGACACCTGGGTTTATAACCAGGAGCCCCGGAATGCTGCTCGTTCCATACCCATTTCAGACTAGGTGCAGGGTAGCCTGCAAACCATTCGGATATTAATAGTAGCAACGACGGTATTTACCTGTCAATTTTCCACAATCTGCAACGTCTGATTCACGGCTATCGGCATTCCACCCGTTGGAGACCGACAGGGAGGTTTCTGGAATGCAGCAATACTGCCGTGTGGCACCTTCCAATAGCAAACGGCGTTGAACGGTCCCGTGTCTCTCAATAGGGCCCATTACGGAGCCATGCACAGCGCCGTTCCAGGACAGACGACATGGGGAGATTGGCTTGTCAAAACAGTCCCGCACGCGCTAATAATTGAGGGGGCCAGTTCCCTCTAGGTACCTATCTATCGCATCGAAGCTATGGACCCGGGTACCGGTTCATAATCGGCATCAACAAAGAGCTGGCCTACGCGCGTCCCCACCAACAAATTAGATACGAGGGCCGGCGTGTCCACAGCCCTTCCCGCCAGTCCCGTTGAATTTCTGCTAGACTTGAAGCTAAATGAAGGCCGGGAACCCTGACGGGGGTCGTTTCAGCCTGGCGATCATTGCGGCACCTGGATGATTCGGGATGCCGCTAGGGACGCGCCTGAAAGTTGTGAAATTAGAAGGGCAGCAAGTAAATAGAACATGCAAAGGTCAGCACCACGGGTGCAGAAATGGAAGAGCAGACGCATGATGCCTACGCAGAATCGAGACAGTGGTTGGTATGCAACTGACCCGGGGTCTCAAATACATGGAATGAAGGCACCGAGTCTCGCCTTGGTCCGCCTATCTTCGCCTCAGCATGTCATTATTGTGTTGAAGGGCTCGGAGGCATGACCTCATTTGCAGCATCTACATGACGCGGCATCAGCTTCCAAAGGAGACTTTTGGTTGTTTGATCAACATTCGACGAACACAAATCCTCGTAATGGTGATGGGCAGATTGATCATCGGGGGAACCGATAAGCAGCTTGCAATCTGGTGGTCATGATCGGCCGCATCTAGGCCTGTAGCATGTGAAGCACTCTGATTACCCCAAATTGTGTTTGCTTCGCATATATGAAAAAAGGTTGAATGTCATCTGGAGTACCCTGATCGTTGCTGCAGGGTTCGTGCCTGTTTGGCAGGGTCGCGCCAGCCCTGTAGACACAGGACGAGAAAATGCAAACCTTTATGACACGTCAGGGAAACAGCAGAATCAATGATCATAACGGTCCAGTGAATACGCTTTTCAGACTCCAAACGAAGACCGAAAGTGCACAAACCCGTCCCCTCAAGCCGAGAACTGAGCCGGCTAGAATGGAAATATCATGGGTCTTCCCCATGTTCTGTTTAAATTGACGGGGGTGGAAGAGGGAGGTCGGCTGGTTGATGGGCTTGGTTTTGGGCTGGCATTCTGGTAATATTCAGTCGATTCTGTGTTCTCATAGATATGAATGAAGCAACTGCCTGTGTCTGAAATGAGTCTACGATGTTACCTGCGATCATTTCCTGAATCGTCTAGAACAGCATGGAAGCAATACAGAAAATCGCAAGCCGCCTCGTTTGGTGTGGTGGCCAAGCCTTTTCCGGAGATCGTATTCAGTGCTGGTACACTAGCGCTAACGCGACATTGTGAGTGGGGATGGATACTTACCCTTGGGGGACTCAAGGGCAGAGACAGCGAGATTTGGCGAACGCCTGTGGCCCGTGGATAATTCCCCAGACCTTTTCCGGTCGTATCGCAGTTAGTGTGCCAACAGCCCTCGAGTCGGTGAAGCTTGATCTGAACTTGCATCGAGTTCTCACACGAGACTTGTCTCGACCATGCGTGAGAATCAGCCACAAACGCGCGCGGCGTAAGGCACGGCCAGCCATGGCGCCGGCTCCTCGCGACCGTGGCGGTGCTCGTGGGACTGTCTTCTGGGCCTTTGCATTGGTCTCCCTCCTGATTGAGCAACTTGAGTCACCCAGTCAGTCCATCGATCGTCCTCTGCCTCGTTTAATAAACAGTACCGCAAGCACTTCGTAGTTCGTACTGTACCTTCACTTCGTGTCCGCTACCCACCCCATCTCGCCCACGGCCCATGGACCCCTGTTAGCGCAGTTCAGATCAATGCCGAGACCGGGACATGTGCCCAATCACAGGCTGTAAAGGAGCCCTGGGCCATCAAACAAACCCCCATCGTTGTGGGCGGCGGCGTTGTCTGCATTTGAGAGTCCGGTGTTGTGCGTCTCTCCGACGGGGGGAGGTGGTCCAATGGAAGCTGCAGATTGGGGGGTAAACAGGAGAACAATGCAGAGATAGGGACGGGAGACGAGGCCAGGCGTTGAAATATATCGAATAGGCCCCTCAGGCAAGGTCGAGGGGCGGTACCATGAAAGGAGAGACTGGAGTGGAATTTTGTAAATCCCACTTCGTTATGAGCTGTGGACCATTAGTTGCATTGCTGCCGTCTACGATTTAAGATTATCCGGCTCGACGATTCATGCGGCCGGTTCCTCTGTGTGTGTCTACTGTAGCATTCGGAGCCCAGCCTGCTGGCTCCAGCTTGGGGATGTTGCCTCGAGATGGCCCGATGCTGGTGTTTTCGCATGTTCGGTGGAGAGTGGGATGGATTGCCTTGTGGCCTCTGCTCTCTACCTGGCCGGTACCAGGTACTCACCAGGTAGGGGGGAAGAGGGCTTGGACGAGTTCGTGTACTTGTATGACGGCAACATGTTCGTTTCGACCGATGTGCACAACTGCTTGTCGGCTTCTTTCGAAAATAGCTGTACACATCGTCCAAGCGTGTATCTCGCCTCGCCCCGGCTCCAACCTGCTGATTTCCAGGAATTTTGCCTTCGCGTAAAGTGGGCGTTGAAGAAACTCGCAAAACCATGACCATCGAGCATCTTGCTGGCCAGAGACGGGTTGAGTGAAGCGGAGATGTACTGTACTTCGGGATACGATCGTTTACCTTCCTGGCCTGGCCAGGTTAGGGGGGGCCCTCATGCTGCAGGACGCGGCGCTCACCTCATACCGTGACCTTGAATGCAGGTACATGCACAGCGCAATCACCGCCTGCGGATACATGCTCATAGGTACTTGCATCCCACTAGCTCTGGCTAGCGCCTGCACCTATTCGCTGCTTGTTCCGAAGTTCGCGCCATCCAATCACCCTCCCTGCACCGTGCAGCACAAGCACCCTTCCTCTTCCTCTGCCCCGTCTCAACACCAAAACATCCTCCAGGCGTCCAGTCGACCTCCTAAACCACCACGCGGTTTGTGGTATTTTCCTGCCCGTTTTCTCTTCTTTACGTACCGTCGCCGTCTTTGGTCGTCCCGTCCTCTTTCTGCCCTCTATTCTTCCTTTCCTCGTCCTTTCCCCCCATCTACGAAATCGATTTGCCGCCCGGCACCTCGAACCTACTGCATCGCCTTGTCCACATCTCCTTTTCTCTCGCCCCTTTCTCGTGCCCGCCTGTCCCGATTTTTGCCCCCTTTGTTTGACCCTCAACCCACACTGTGAGCGTTGCGTTCCATACTCTTTCAACTTGTTCAATATTCGCTGCTTCTGCATCCTACTTCTCGCCTCCCTTTTCTCGAACTCGGCCGTGACGTGGTACGACCGAGAGCCTAGTCAACCAGAGCAGTCTTCTTGGGCCAAGGACGTAATACCTCCCCTCGATTGTTCGCTCCAATACATCCCTCGAGACGGTCGATCACGAACGATTTCCCCATGTTCTGCCACATCTAGTCAAAGATTCGACGTGTCTTTGTTGACACTGGATCCTGCTCTCCGACCTGTCCCTGACTTGTAGCAAAGTCTAGAGCTGCCTCGCGGTAACAGTGAAGCAACTTCTGGGGATATCGACACTCATTGCCTCCCCTTGGGCCGCTGGCGTCCTTGCCCTCTTTGATCAGCAACATCTGCACCCCGAACCTCGGCCGATATATAGAACTATTGCTCTGTTCGTTGCTTGTTAGGCTGCCGAACGTCAATTGAAAGGGAACACCAAAGGTTCGCCAGCCTTGACAGCGAGATCAAGTCGTCGAAATCTGACATTTGACTAATCCCGCTTCCTTCTGCATGCTTTCAGTTTGATCTTCGAGACGGATTTGCATGACTGACTCGCTCCTCGTTGATAGCTGCTACCCTTTCAAACCATATCCATCAACTCGACGACAATAGACTGACTACGCATGAGGATTATCGCCTCCGGATAATCGACTTGCTCTTGTGTCAAAGCTCTTTCTCGTCTGAAATCACACGATACTGTTTGCTTTGAGCAGAGCATGGCTGCATTGGTCCAGACATACCCACAGACTGGCACGGCTACAATGCTTCAAACTCGGGCCAATCCCAATACCGTCATGATGCCAGCTGGTCAACCTCAGCTGAACCCCCAGTTTGTTGGGCCAACCCAGCAATCCTCGAGGTCACCGTACCCTGCGGTTGGAGCTCCTCAAGGGTTCCGGGGCAACACGGGAGCCGTACAACCCTATGCCTTCATGGCCACGCCAAACCTGAACCAGACGGCCCAATGGCCGCAGTATCCCATGCAGAGAACGAACTCGTCCCCTGCCATGGCTCTAGGTCAGCCATACGACCCGAATATGGGCTATCGTCAACGATTACCCGCAAACTCTGCCGCGCTGAACCAGGGCTATGTCCAACATATGGGCATCGGCCAGAGTGGTTCTCGGGACGATTCAGCCTTGGTGGTTCCTCGAAACATGAACCACCAAGCCCCGAGACCAAACTCGACCCATTTACCAATGACGAGCCAGCCGCCACCAGCCTCCATCTCGCCCGTCAAACCCGCGCCTGACCGGTATAGACGACCTAGTGGCCAAACGGGACAACACGCCCGTTCTCAGACGCTGCCATCGCTTGCTCTGGGTGGACAGCTGCAAAGCAATCCGAACCCTGCACTAGCGAGTCGACCCAACAGTTTTTACGCTACGGGGTCGGGTGGCAGGCCTTTGGATGACATGCGCTTAAACCGCCAATCTTCTCTCGAAGACGTTAAGCGCGCGGGGGTCCGCAGCATGCACGGTGGTGGCTCAGCCGAATCTCTCCATTCCCCTACCCACGATAGGGTAAAAACGGAGGAAGCCTCCCGCGGCGACGGCGCCTCTGTAGGCAAAGGCAGTGATAGGGATGGCAGAACTCTGCGTGTCGTCCCCATGCACTCTCGCAATCCCAGCTCTGAAAGCGTATCGTCGAGCCGAAGCAGCCACTCCCGGCCGTCCTCTGTAAGTCGCTCTTTATCCAATTCAGGATTGCCCAATCACGAATCTTGCATCGCTGACAGGGGTTACATTCAGGCTACCAACCGCAATGCATCCTTCTCCACAGGAAACCCCTCTTTGCCCCTTGACCAAGTGCCCGCCAAACAGGATCAAGCCAAATTGGTGAACATTCCCTCGCGTGTTTCTTCATCCGATGCTGCCAAGCGTGCACATAATCCCTCGCCTTTATCCAAGCCGGTGACGATGTCGAACGATGCGACCGACAAATCGGCCTCGTCGAACGCTTCGAACAGCTTCGCCGCAAAAAATCTGGCTAGCCCTGCTGCGAAACAGCTTGCTGCCATAAATCAGCTTGGAAACAAGAGCAAGACTTCGAGGCTGCGCAGAGCCTTCTCTTTCGGTAGTGCGGCGGATTTCCGCAAGGCTGATGAGCCTGAAGGGGGGAATGCAGACAAGACAGAGCCCTCGCGGCTTCACAAGGAGCCTACGGCAGAAGAGGCCTACGATGCTGAGCAGGCTCGAATTGCCGAGGCGCAGGAGGCCGCAGGCCTCGGCAACCAGATCTATGGGAGTCGATTCTTTGGCTCGACGGACAATTTGTCCATCTCGTCGACGGCATCGTCGGCATCCATCATGCTTCGGAAAATGGGTCGTGGGATGAAGAAGAGTACCCGGTCTCTGGTTGGATTGTTCCGTCCCAAGTCTGTAATTGGTGTTCCCGCAGCCGAGGCACCTGTTCCCGAGGCCAGCCAGGCGGCCGTGACGATGGTTACGGTGGAGGCTGAGGCCCGTCGTGTGAACGTGTCTGCCGACCCCGAAAAACCAACGGGCTTTCCTCACCTTGAGCGCAACTCGATCGATGCATCCCAGGTACCGGACATGATCCCAGAGCGCGTGGGCAGTTCCGGTACCGACAACTCCAACTCCCGCAAGAGCATCGTAGGAGGCGATCGGGAGCGAGCCGAGGTCTTGGCCGCAGTTCGCAAGGGCATCCTTAAGCGTATGTTGAAATGGGAAATCTTTCTGAAATATAGTAGCTGACTAACAGACATACAGGCTCTGGCAGCCCATCCACACGTGTGGGAGACGCCTCGCCTGAGCTGGATCTTCCCGGCATCCCGGCGATTGCCGACTCGCCCATGTCAAGTGCACCCAGCACTCCCAATGACGACGCTCAGGGCCACCGAAGAACCGGATCAATTGCGCTAGGAAACGAAGACTACTTTGTTAGCGCTCTGCGGCTTCGACATGACTCTAAGAGCCACCCCGGCACGCCCAACGGCAGTGCCAAGCGGAACGCCACTTTCTCCCCCCGAATCGTGTTCCACGATACTTGGCCTAGCCAGGAGTACGATCGGCGTGGAGAGGTCGCGACCTGCAACCGGCTCACACCCATGTTGGCTCAGCAGATCAAGGAGGAGCTCAACAATTTCAAAATGGTACGTTGATAATGACGACGATGGATGGATGGAGAGCTGACAAATGTTGAACAGGAAATGGAAGTGCACGAAAACTCCAAGATCTACACACACTTCTTCTGATGATGAGTACATCCACGAAACGCAATCTTTGTCAGTTTGTTGCATTTTCGTTGGCAGCAAGACCCCGAGGTCTTGAAATCATGTATCCCTGTACATTTGTCTTCGGCGTCAAAGGTCAGCATAGTAAGGTGTCTGCGGCGTTTGCTTGATTTTGCATTTCACAAGACCAGAAAGATCATCGTGGAAACTAGACCATGGGTCAAACATTTCATTATTTTTGTATGTGGAAAGCTACAAGGGCGCTCATTCGAGCCTTGGAAGACAGGGACGGTCGACAACCTTGCAAAGAAGCTTCTTTTGATAGAAGCATGGCTATAGAATGCATTCGCAGATTCCGCGCGAGGCTAAGGCGAGGGCAACCTCGAGCAAGAGGTGCAGCTCCGTAACAGCATTCGTCGACAGGACGGAAGCGTCGGAAGGGATCGGCGACAATACGGAGGAAGAGGTTGAACCGCGACCTGGCGGTATCTCGGTTCCTATGTGTAATGGGCAAGGGTTTGGTCTCGGCATAGCCACGAGTAGCAGATAATTTCCATGTTGTGTGGTCGATATCTTCGACCTGGCCTCAAGATTTCTCTTCTCGCTCAGGACCTCTTCACTACACGTGACGCCGAATGTGACTGCACAGCGCCTTAGCGTATCTGGCCATGAAAGAGTGAAGCGAGAGAAGACTATCTACAGCATTATCGGGTGACTGACCTACTCATTTTTATGTATTGAACCACTGGAGATGTTGAAGTGGTGGATCGAAGCCTGGGGCAAGTGGGGTTGGTCCCTTGAACCGGGACCCCGATTAAACTCGTTGGAGGCATCAGCTAAATATTTTCTTTTTAATCTTTTTCTTTTTCTTTTTGCTCCGCCATATCTGCCTGCCCTTCTGACGAAATCGCAAAGTTTATCAACAACTTCTACGCCTCTATGTACCCTTCTTGACAGTCATAGTCGACTTGACTCCACTCAAAGGTACACGATAAGGCCAAGCCGCGGCTCGAAGTCTCTTTCCATGCCCTGGGCGCGGCTGTTGCGCACGATCGCTTCCCAAGCCCAGTGCCAACAGACGCTTCGACGACAACTGGTGAAGATTCCGGCCAGGCGATTGGCGACCATGGCGGAACAGGCGGCTCCCGTCAAGAAGCTGCATGGGAGGGCCTTTTATGAGAGCATTGGCAGTCCCAAGTACATTGTCGCCCCCATGGTCGACCAGTCCGAATTTGTTCGTCCTTCCCCCGCACATCTACAATGGAATTCTGTTCGCTGACCAGGCTTTTCTTCGTTGGTTACAGGCCTGGCGGATGCTGTCTCGATCGTTCATGACCCCCGAAGAGAACGCCAAACTCCTTGCCTACACGCCCATGCTCCACGCTCGCCTGTTTGCGCAGGAGGCCAAGTATCGCAATGCCCATTTCCAGGCCCTACGCCCCGACTCCGACGAGCCCTGGCTTGACGGAAATCCTTCCATCGACCGCCCACTGTTCGTTCAGTTCTGCGCCAACGACCCTGACAAGCTCCTTGAAGCCGCTCGTCACGTCGCACCTCACTGTGACGCCGTCGATTTGAACCTCGGATGCCCTCAAGGCATTGCTCGAAAAGGTCACTACGGTGCCTTTCTACAAGAAGACCAGGACTTGATATTTCGACTGATCAACATCTTACACAAGGAGCTACCTGTACCTGTTACGGCCAAGATTCGTATCCTTGAAACCAAGGAGCAGACGTTGGCATATGCCCAGAACGTGCTCAAGGCGGGCGCTTCCATCCTGACGGTCCATGGGCGGTTAAGACAACAAAAGGGCCACCTCACAGGCTTGGCAGATTGGAATATGATCAAATTTCTGAGGGACAACCTTCCGCCGGAGACGGTGATATTCGCCAACGGCAACATCCTACAAGAGGAAGATGTGCAGAAGTGCTTGGACGCGACGGGCGCAGATGGCGTGATGAGTGCCGAGGGCAACCTGAGCGACCCAGGAATATTCGCCCGTTCTCCACCCGTCGGAGAAGAAGGGAGGGAATACTGGAGAGGTAGAGACGGTAATGGTGGGTGGAGAGTCGATGCCGTGATGAGGCGGTATCTAGATTTGATACATAAATACGCCTTGAGCTCCCGGCCTCCCGAACGGCGGCCGTTATTCGTGCCGGGAGACGACACCGCTTGGCTTACCGAGAGCGCGGAAGCAGAAGCTGATGCCGAGGGCCCGGCACGGAAAAAGGTGAAGAAGACGGTGGACAAGTCGCTACACACGTCGCCCAACTTTTCCGCCATGCAGCCGCACCTCTTCCACATGCTGCGCCACTTCGTGTCAAGGCACACCGACGTGCGCGACATGCTGGCCAAGTGCCGGCATGACGGCATCGACGGGTACGAGAGGGTGCTCGCCGCAGTGGAGACCAAGGTTGCCGAAGGCCTGCTCGAGTACGAGAAGACGGACGGACAGAGCTTCGCCGATGAGCTCAAGGCCCTCCCGGAGGCGCAGGATGACGAAGGGGACGATGTAAGCTCGGCGAGGACGGTGAGGAGGTGTAAGAGGCCGTGGTGGGTGGTGCAGCCGATCATTCGGCCGGTGCCGAAGGAGGCCATGGCCAAGGGGGCCATCCAGGCAAAGAAGAAGGACAAGGGGAAGGGCGTTCAGGCGACTGCTCAAGCAGCTGCTGAGAATGCTGCTGAGACGATCACCGAAACTGCTGCAAACACCACGGAGGGTGCTGCCAGATCTGTTAGTGGCAGTTCGACGAATGGGCCTACCAAGGTCGCCGCAGAGGGAGAGAAGGGGGCAGACGCAGTACAAATGCAGAAAGAAGAGTTAGAATCAAGAGACCGGCTCGTGGCTGGTTGATGATGTTGTTGCAAACGATGCTTCGACCAGGGACCGCGCTGTTGGCTGTACTAATAGATAGATATTTGCAAGCGCAAGCATGTACGGATGAGGGTAGAACATTGACAACCTTGACATCACAGCGTGTTCGTCTAATGCTGCAACAGTTTATACTGGCCTCGGTGAAGTCTTAGGTTGAAGGATACGAGTGAGTAGCTGGAGTTGTTCGGCAACATTCAAGAAGATGTATGAAGCAAGAAGTAATGTGCGAGGTCACGATTAGAAGATGAAGACAAGGTAGGATAGAAGACGGGGCGACACTTGATGAAGGGCGCCCTGGGTGAGCAGCTGGTTGACAGTAGGGGGTTGTCCTATAGCCTTACTTGAGGGCGATTGAGAGCATGTGTATTGCCGACCCTCGGGCAAGACAGTCCCATAGCCTCACAACTGTCTCCTCTCCTATTATATCCATGATGACACCTCGCTGGAACGAATGGCCGTTGGCGTGGTCCGCCTTGTTTGTCGACGCTCTGTCCTCCAGAACGGGGCTGGGCTTAAAGGCGAATCACTTACAGCAGACGGGCCTTTGCGCTCTCCTAATTCTCTGCATCTGCCGGGTTCTTCGCACCCTTCCCGTCCCTTTTGCCCTCTGCGTCCCCTGAGGCTTCGTTGGCCTCCGTTCCCTTCTGCAACCAGGACCTGAATCCCGCCGTACCCGCCACGGCAGCACCCGCGCCCTGGGCCGCGCCATAGACGGCCGCCACCCCGTAGCCGCCCGCTGCAGCGCTCTGAAGGGTCGCGAACAGGCTAGGAGCCACGACGGAGCCGATGCCGCTTTGAATCCAGGCGGCTGCGGAGCCTGTGGTTTTGTTTGCGGCTCATGCGTCAGCAGTTCGGCAACGTATAAGCGGGAAGAACGAGGGAGACGTGGATTTGGCATACCTGCGGCGACGCCTTGGGCCGTGAAGCCGGCGGCGGCCAGCGCTGGGCCTGCGACGATGGCAGGAGCGGCGACGATGGCAGCACCACTGCCTATGGCTGCGGCGCTGCTGGGGTTGTTCTTCACATATTCAAGGGTCTGGAGGAGGCTGTTGATCAACAAACACACTATATACAGTTCTTCGGCGGGGGTTTCGCTCTTACAGCGTTCAACGCTTTGCGGAAGACCATACTGAAGAAAGTGGTCGAAGC
Organism: Stachybotrys chlorohalonatus IBT 40285; assembly: GCA_000732775.1. Taxonomy (NCBI): domain Eukaryota; kingdom Fungi; phylum Ascomycota; class Sordariomycetes; order Hypocreales; family Stachybotryaceae; genus Stachybotrys; species Stachybotrys chlorohalonatus. The sequence continues at coordinate 27,813 of KL660810.1, forward strand.
GAACAGTGCAGTAGGTACGGAATTACAGGAGGTGCGTCGATGTCGCAGCGCGTCGTATGAATCTGTAGAACCCGGGAGCAGCGAGATGGGAGGGGAAGCTGACCAAAAAGGTGAGAGGCTCAATATGCGTGCCTGGTAGGATTACACCAAGGTGAGCAGTTGGCCGAGGCTCCGAAACAAAAGCAAACCATTGGCTGCCTGCCAACCAACGTTTGCGTGCATGGCATGGCATGTAGGGGGCACAGCCACGTCCTCGCGGTGCAATCGACCTGCCTGCCTGGGGGGGCATTCAGCGACAACAGCATTGGAAGAGGATGACGATGGTGTCGTGTATTGCTGGGCAAAGAAGCGGTGTTTATTAAGTTGGATGTCGTAGTGTATGTGACGGGGATGTATGATCTTGTGGTTTCAACTTCAACCTATGCAGTTTAGTATGGCATAGTTGAAACCGTCAGAGCTAGCTAACCTCTCGACCTTGAGCAATGCAATGTTCTTGACATGTCGAGGATGGTCCAATGGGGGAAAATGGCAACCTAGCCGCGTCTCCCTGAGGCAGAGCAGAGCCGCACGGCCAGCAGGAAACAACAGTAGGCACAGGTAGGTCATCAAAGATGTTCATTCATAAAGCCCTTCCAAGGGCGTTGGAGAATACATGCTGCCCGCCCTATGCCAAAAGCTTTCCCTGTTCAGTCTGATCGCTAATAATACATCAACATACCCCGCCATAGCTTCATCTTCTCAGCCCTGCAACTTCACCTCCTTCCCTTCTTCAAGGGCGGCGGGGATGGTGAACGGCTTTCGCTGTACCGCCTCCTCTTGGGTGCCGACGCGCTCGGCGACCGACTGTACGAGCTGTACGACGCTCTGCGGGCACGACTCCTCCCATGCGGCGGAGGAGACCGTGATACGCTGTCGTTGCGGCGGGCTGGCCGTCTGGGAGAAGGCGAGCGCGAATCTCGACTGGGCGATCGCCCTCTTGACACGGAGCGCGTGTAGGACCGGGAGCGCGAGGAACTGTAGGAGTAGGAGCGCGCTCTGCCACGAGGCTGGGCCGGAGACACTGAGCGTCTGCGATCAATGGCTCGCCTGGGGCTGCGAGACAGTGATCGTGAACGAGAACGAGAACGAGAACGAGAACGAGAACGAGAACGGGATCGAGATCGAGAACGGGAAAGGGAACGGGAGCGAGATCGAGAGGAGTAGGAGGAGCCGGTGTAGGAGGAGTAGCTGGACACCGAGTCCGAGTCTGAGTCGTGAGCAGCGGCCGGCGCAGGGAGAGCTGGCTTGGGCATGTTCTGCAGATGCTCTCTCATCTCTTCCGTCAGCGCGCCCATGCCAATGCTGGTGAAGTAGTTGATGGAGAATCGGATGTTGCGGGCGTTGTCCCTGGGGAAGATGCCCTCCAGGTTGGGCCGCAGCATGTCGTCCGTCAACCTCGCCTTGAGCTTGGGCATGCCCATCTCCTCAGCGATGTGCTGGAACAGGATCTTGATGAAGATGCGGCTGCTGGACGTGGTCTCGTCTTCGTTGAGATGAATGACGGACAAGCAGTGCCAGCCGATGGCGTCGGCGGCCAACATGTGCCCGAACAGCATGGCGATGTTGCGAAGCTTGTTGTTTTCGTAGCGGTGTATCGTCTCGTAGTACTTAGCGAAGGACTGCTCGAACAGATCGCACCAGAGCCGGTTGATCTTGCCGAAGCGCTCGCCAATCATGCCAAAGAACTTGGTATACGTCTTCTCCTGGGAGCAACACTCGACAATCATGGACGGCAGCTCCGGCTCTTGCCCAGCGGGCAGGTTAATCTTCATTAGTTTGTGGACGGCTTCCTCGGGGTCCGCGCTGGACATGATGGTGAGGTAGATTGTTCGCCGTAGGTTGACTAAGTCGGCGTTTGACTGGTCCTTGATTTCCATTGCCTTTGTTTCCTCGTCTTCCTCGTCTTCGGAGCTCTCATCTTCGCCATCGTCTTCCTCTTCATCGTCGTCGCTGCCCTCTCCGAGGATTTCGGCCTTGAGCTTCTTGTACGCATCTTCGTGCTCTTCCCATTCTGGATCGAATTTGAAGATATTGAGCCCGTCCTGAACTTCAACTTCTCCATCCAACTCGACGCGATGCGTAATCTGATCCTCCTCCTCAACAAGATCGAGCTCCTCCTTGATTGCCGGGTTGTCGTTGAACTTGTCCTTGCGAACTTGGAAGAGTACTTCAATCATGTACTGCGTGCGCTTATCAATGTCGGCCTCGTGCAGGATATTCCGGAACTGGTCGAACACCACCATGGCAATCGACGGCTGCATCTCCTCCAGATACTGCCCGACCTCTCGACAGAACCCGACGGCAATCTCGACACTATCGTCCGTGGGCTTATGTAATAAAAGAAGAAGGATCTGCCCAGCCAGCATCTCGTGTTGGACCTGGTGGTTGATCAAGTGGGCTAGGAAGGTGGTCGAGGAGAGACACACGGCCTTGTCGTTTCGCTTGAAGCCCTTGCGAAACTGCATGACCAGCCGCTTCACTAGAAGCTCGCCAACCTGCGGAAGCTTGGTGTTGACAATGGCGGCCATGGCTGCGTAAATAGGCGTAAACGGCAGACTCGCCGCCTGAGCCTTCATGATGGATCGACAGAACAGTCCCCTCCCGCGAATCAGGTTCTCGCCAAAGAGCTCCGGGACAATATGTTTTATGTTGGCCGTGTTGACCTTGTTGATGAGACCGTTGATGCTCTTCTTGAGTGCCTCCCACGCCATGCGCTGGTACTCCTTGCTCGTCTTGTCCGTGATCTGGGCCTGCAGCGCGCGCAGCCTCGCAGGCGGGATGTATGTGCCGCCGGAACGCATGTTGAGCAGCTTCTCGTACTCGGCCTTGGCGGCGGCCTGCTTCTCTGCTTCGGATCGCACGGGCACAGGCACCGGCGAGCGTGCCCGCTGTGGTCGGTACGAATCTCCGCCATCGCGCTGGGCGCCCCGGTCGCGGTCGCGGTCGCGCCCTCGGCGAGGGATCTCGACTTCTGCTGATGCCATTTCCGTGTGTCTCGTATGAGTTTTCGTCGATGATCGATGTGATGCGACACAGTTGAGTGGGTGAAGAGGAGGGCAGAACCTGAACCTCGTACGGCTCACCCAATGATGGCTTGGCTATGATTCTAAAGAAAGGCTGGGCAGATTTCTAGGCAGAGGAAAATTGTAGGGCGATGCACGGACCAGTGACCCCAAGCGTCCAACTACCTACACTAGCTGCTAGTACCTACTTCAGCATATACAGGTACTTAGGTCAAGGGATATATACCTACTACCTGCTGGTAAGTATTCGCACTGAGGTAGGCATCGAGTAATCTTAAGTCTTGATTAACCTACTCAAACCTCGGTTCTCCAAGCACATTATGCCCTGATAATTATTTCCACGCTTACAGTCTGCTTTCCTCTACTGCCTGGGTACCTTGCCTTGAAGAAGTGTCGTAGTCCGACTGCCCAATCACGAGGAGGAGTCCCGCAAAGTACAGCATGTGCCTTTTCCCCAGTGGCCTCCACCGACCCACCCACAGCGCCAAGGTACCTGGCCGCTCTGCCATGTCCACGCCCAAATCCATGTACCTCTGAATCAACGTACTAACTTCGTAGCACCGCCAAAAGCAAACTCCCTGAAATGCTCGACGTGGAGGTTCGCGACTCCAACTCCTGCCGTCCTCACAAGCCAGCACCACCGCTCCTTTCCGCAAGCTGAACTCGTCCAACGACGTCGCGCCGACTGTTCAACATCCCCTCCGCCTCGTTCGCTCATAACTCCGACCATGGTGCGTTGCCTTTCTCTTTCCCTGATCATATATGGCTGCAGCAACGAGCAACTAACCTCGCAGGGGACCCTCCCCTCCTTATAGCTTGACAGACTCGTTGGCCTCACCATGCTGGTGGCCGCCTCCGTTGTCTTTCTCTACTACACAATCTGGACACTGTTGATGGTTTGCCTAACCGAGCGTCCAGTTAATTCTACCGTCGAGCTAACTTGCTGTCCAGCCATTCGTTGACGACGACCACCCTCTCCACCACTTCTTCCCGCCCCGGGTCTGGGCTATCCGCATCCCCGTCATCCTCATCCTTCTCGGCTCGGCAGTGGTGGGCTCTTTCTTGGGCATGGTCATGATTCGGAGCAACAGGAAGAAGGCATTAAAGTCCAAGAAGAAGGCGTAAATGAGGAAACGCATTATGGAACTGCTTGCCCGGAAATCTTTGTCTGGATGTCGCCTCGTGGCGAGCATAACAGTGGACTGGTCCTAGTCACGCTCTGCCAAATAACTCCCACCAAGGACGCGGGATCACTCGAGCACCGGATGAAGACATCACACAAGGGAACTGGGGATCGTAGGGGGTTATGGGTATCTGTTTCTATTTCTGAGGCGCTATACCGTCTGATAAAGTCCAATACTGCAAAAACAAAGAACCTGGTTGTACCATTGCAGTCAAAGCGTCCAACAAGCAGAATTAGACAAACCCAACAGACGCATAGTTGTGCATTCCATGTCTCACGTATGTCAACCATCCACGACATGGACCGAATCGGGCGACAGAGCTCGGACGACACGTCAAGTGCGCTGCGCTCAGTACACGCCCCCTTTGAATACAGTGCAAACTCCTTATACTCGAATTGCTCGGACATTCATATCAACACGCTCAAACCCTTTGGTCGGCATAGTCGAGAACTTCGCAATCATCCTCGAAAAACCCATCCTCGTCGGGATCGCCTTGTCGGGCTCCTCGCCGTCTTCTTGTAGTAACGACAATTTGCTCTTCATCCCCTACCTTCATAACCCTCTCCATGGCAGACGCGGGCAAAGGCCGGTAATCCTCGGCTCCGGCAATGATCTGACTGGAGGCCCCTTGAAGGCTAATATCGCGACGCACCACAGGAATGTCCTGCCCAAAAGCCCAAGCGGAGGTGTCCGAGGTTAGGCCGACCTCCGCTCCCACTGCCGAAGGGGTCTTCTTCTTCTTCTTCGATGTGGACTTCTCCTCCAACGTGCTGTTCGCAAGGAGAAGCGTCACTGTCTCGCTCTGGCTTGCTGCCCCTTGGCTGTATTCACAAAGCGCAACCCTCCTGTCCGTATGAAAAGGTTGATACGGCGCGCTGGATTCTATCTCAGCCTGCGGAATTGCTGCCTCGAGACTATGGTCTGGGGACGTGATGCGGGGACGGGCTTTGAGTGTCATCGTGTTACCCGCATCCATCTCACGGTCCGAGAGATCTAGATACTCTTCTTGGAACCCCAGATCAATCATTTGCCGAACAGCAGAGGCAATCACCTCATTCGGAAGCAAGGGTATCTTATAGTCCTTGTATCGACTTGCCCGAGCGACTCGTTTACCGGGCTGTGTTGCCGCCAATCGCAGCCTGCCTGGAAACATCCGCACAACGCCGTTGCCGACGGCAAACAGAGCGTGTGACTTTCGCGTCCTGATCCAGGCGACACAAGCAGCCGATGGCAAGACCGGGCTTTGGGGCAAAGAAACCCGATTCTCACCGCTGTATCGAAGTTGATTGATGGCGGTTCCGGTCTTGCCAATCGAACTGGTAATGCTTGCCGCAATAACGCGCCCTCCGTGAGCTGCCGAGCCCTTGAGAGTGTTACCTGTGACTGTAGGCACAGCACCGCTACTTCTACGCTGTCGTGTCACGAACGGCTTCGCGGCCTGGTAGGCAGCACCGAGGGCGCCAGACGCAATCGAGACGGCTGTGCCCGTCGTTTCAGGGGTCTCTCCTGCGCTGTCCTGGGTAGCCCTGCGCCGGCGTGGTGGCGGCCATATTGAAGCACTGGATGGCATCTCCATAAGGTGAACGGTTCCCCTCTCCGTTACCATGGCGAGCTGCTCACCTTGTGGCTCGGCCCAGATGACCTCCACTATCCGAGCAACCGTCATCCTGGAGAACTGAGCAACTTGCCTGACCAACGGGCCAGTGCTGTCTCCGGATGATATCGGCGCTTGAAGAGGAGACGACTTCGTGTGTTGGATCCGCATCAGATCCCAGACTGTTTGCACGTCTCCCTTTGTACTGGCCGTGAACAAAAACAATGAAGATGGGGAGAATGACAAGAAACTGCAGCCCAAAGGAGTGGCGAATGTTGCGAGAGGATGTATCGAAGTGGCCGCTGACATGGTTTCGATATCGAGGATTGAGACCAGGCCCGGTTCCTTGGGCAGAGCTTGGCTCGCAGCCCCGTGAGTTGGAGGAAATTGGCTCGGATCCCCATGCGGTGAACGAGAACCTGGCCACTGTTGCGGAGGAGATCGAGCCTGTTGTGCCTGCAAAGCTTGTGGGCTTGTCGACCGATTCCAGTACGAGTTCCAGGCCTGCAAGCCTTGTTGGCCGACCCATTTAGCACCCTGGATAAGCTCCTGTGTTGTTTCCCGCATGATTTTGTTCACGACACTATCGGAAATTGCTAGGTCCAATGAAGATGTGACAGCAGGCAACTGTGGCGGCGTGGCCGAGGAGGTTCCCGGGGATCGGCCCAACAAAGGAACTGGCACATGCGCCGAGAGCGTGATCTGTGACGACGGAGATGCTGGAGAATAAGCTAGCCACCGACCGTTGATTGCAAGAATAGGCGTCTGGGGGTTGAACCGAGAACTCTTGGGTGATGAGTGCGATTTCTCGCCATCTTCCGCAACCTCACCTCGGAAGCTTTGCTGGAGACAAGTCCATACTTTCCCAGCACAACCGAATCGATGCGGAGTTCCAAGGTCAAGCAGATGCCGATATATCCAGCACTCGCCGGTTACCCCAGAAGATACGATGACACTCCCTCCGTCTGCCTTGATCGTAAAGGCGCCGCTTGGCGGTGGTGGCTGAAATACAGGGCTCTGCAACGGTATAGTCGAGTTGATCGGAATGACCGGTGCTTGAAGAAGAACATCTACCAGCTTATTGGTTCTCAACGAGTATACCTCTACAGACGTCTGATAAGACTCGACAGCCGAAGCAGGCCGTGAGTGGAAGGCGTCCTGCTGCGGGAAATTCGAATGTGCCTCAGCAGTGTTGTCATCTCGATCCTGAGGAGCCGAACCGTCTTGGGTGCCAGTATCTACCGGAGGCTGAGGGAAGACGGGACCGTGCACAACCACGGCGACCAAAGGAAAGATGGATTCCGCGTCGCCTGTCATCGTCCATGGAAGTATCTTTGCGTAATGTACGCCGCCGCGAAGCCCCCTAAGGCTACCGGCTGGTGTCACGCCTCTCTTGCTCACAGCATGGACTTCCAAACCGCCCTCATACCCAGCGACAGTGACCGTTTCGGCTCCGTGAGGGGTATCAAGGGTTGAGGGAAGCCTATCAAGGCCGAAGAAGTAGCCTCGCTCGCCGGCTTTCATACCAGCTTGCGGCGTCAGTGTCCAGTCCAGGCCAGGCGCGCCATAGTAGTGTGCCTGGGCATGATGAGGAAGAGGAGGATTTGAGGCTGTACGGATGTGGGAGTTTACAGAGCTTCTCCGGTAAGCTGCTGTCGATGGTGGAGGTGGCATGTCTCCTACGTTGTAGTGAGCGTCCATTTGGAAGCTCAGAGGTCGACGGACGCTGTTGGGAGGCGACGGGGAAGCGGGTGAGGCGCTCAGGTAGTTACGCTGGGCGGGCCAACCAGAATGAATCCGGCCTGAATCCTCGTAGGAGGACGGCTGGGTCGGAGGCGATTCACCCATCAAGCTTATCAGATTGCCTGGGGAGCCGGCGAGGACTCCCCGCGTCCACTCGTTTGTCATGCTGGGCGCGGTGCTTGCGGACACTGATGTAGTGGACAAAGCCTCCAGAAGGGGGGAGGCTGCGGGGTTGACATGACTGTCGGCGGCAGGTTTGATCTCGGGCGTGTTTATGGGAGGCGATGACGCGGTAGAGGCGGGACGGCTCCTCGACGAGTTTGCGCTGCTTCCGTTGCTGCTACTGTTTGGGTGCCAGAGTCAGCCAGACGACCAAGGAGTCACGCGGTGGCAGGGGGGGACGTTTGGTGCAGGACTCACGAGAACCTGCCGGCTGCCTGTTTGGTCACTGCGGCAGCTATACCACCGCTGTCTTTGGCATTTTTCTTGTCCTTCTTGGAGCCTAATGTCATGGTCAGATAAAACGGCCTTGAAGAGTGCGACGATGATGGTGGTGAAAGGAGTGCCAGGGTCTCCAATCACGTCGGGGATAGACATGGCTACCACCGGCAACGGAGGGGAGGCGGGGGGGGTGGAAGGGAGGACTCACTAGGCATTCAGATAAGTGTTTGGGCAGGTGGACGGAGCAGTTTCCTGCTCCAAATGCGGTTCACGTTGCCCGCGGAACAAGTGTCGTCTAGCAAGAGCAACGGGTTCGACGGTCCAGAGGTTATTGATCGACTTCTTGTGCGTAGCGTCAAGGACGATCCGAAGGTGGTGGGGGATTTCGGTGCAACGCCAAAGGGGCAGGCCTATATGTACGTAGCCTACGCACGGAGGGATATAGAGGGGTCGCGACGCGGCCGATAGTGCGCTGATTTTATCACTTCGGCTGGAGGGCCCCGTTGGCAAGGAGCGAAAGGGAAGGTAAAATGAGTATGGTAGTGTTGATAGTGGCACAGCCACTAGGTAATATATGTATTAATAGACGTGAAGTCGTCGTCCGGATAAGGGTCTAATGTGATAAGAGTCAAAGGCTCGAGAGTAGAAGCAACAGAAGAAAGCTCGGTATGTACGAGAGGTGGAAAAGTAGAAAGAAGGTAAGAAAGAGACAAGAGGAAGAATGAAGGTGAAGCGCTGTGCTGTGCTGTCTTGAAAAGGATCTAGGCGGTTATCGATGAGTGGAAGCGTGTCTGGTGAACAAGCAGTAGAAGCGGAAGGGAGGGATGACGGAACGGGCTGATGAGTCTTTGGCCGCAGGTACACATCTCGGCATGATGAGTTGAAATGCGGGGCCAGCCTTGCTTGTTGTTGGCCCCAAGTCGACAAGCCACAGGGCCAGCGTCTACCAGTATTTGGCCTCTCCGTTACCGCTAACATTAATGCATGCTGCTTTGCTTCTGAGGGGGGTCCGGGGAGCTGGTGGGGGTCGTCATTGGGCTGTCAGCTGGTGGAGGGAGGGTGCCCTGGAAGCCCTTGCAGCGGAGGGTAGGAGCGGGTGATACAACGCACATTGGGGGCGGGGGGAGGGGAGGGGGGCAAGGTACCGTGGTGGTAACCTACAGTGGCCGCGGGACGCGCCCACGGGGGGTTACGGTGATTCTGGTTGGCAGCTGCCTCACGGCCTCTCAGGAACGCGATAATCACTCAGCTGACGGGTGCACGCAAGACCAGCCCCCGGAGGACTGTGATGTATTCATCGAACAGGTGGGGACCTGTGTCTCTCTCGTCTTACAGTACACTTGTGCGATCGTAGTTGTCTGTTTCTCGTCCTCTCCGCGATTCCCCGTCCTCAACTCTGCTGGAATTGCACGGGCGCAGCATGCACAAAACTCGAATGCACCTTGAGTCCAGCGCATATTCGACATGAAATCGGGGCCCGCATTCCATCCGTTAAATCGCGTGGCTGCGGCGGTTCCTTGCGTCTCAGCAGAAACAAGGTCGAGATACTATCCCTCCATCGGGG
>KL660811.1:0-34371 GCA_000732775.1 Stachybotrys chlorohalonatus IBT 40285
TCCGCCCAGCGCGCGAGCGCCCACCAACATGCCCGCATTCCACCACCCTGATTAATTATTACCCACTCCAGCGTCAGGTCACTTCAGTCCTCTTTCATGCTGGCTGATTGACTGACCGACCTTGTCGACCTACCTTGCTTACCCTGTTCGACCTGGGAGTCCTGACAATGCCTTCCTAGTGTTCTCTTTTATGTCCCAGTTTTCGCCGAGGAGCCAGACATCATCATCATCACCTCCAGACGACGCTCGCAAACCGCCCAATTATATCAGCCACAAACGCTCCGCGACCGACCCCTTTCCCGACCACAGCTTCGACCACCGTCGCCCGATCACGCCGCCCTCGCGGCAGGATTATGGGAGCCCGGTAAACGACTCGCCCCTCAGCAGTCCCGGACGCCAACGTAGCAACTCGCGGCCCCTGTCTATGGTTCAGACCTATCAACCGCCCCTCATGGACGTCAACGAGGATACTATCCCCGAGTTGCAACCCGTCTTCTCCCTGCTTAACAGCCACTCGAATAAACTCTACCAGGAAGGATACTTCCTCAAGCTCGACGACCAGAACACTCGTACGTCTACTTGCGCCTTTAGTTGCTGGTTCAGAGCATGATGCTAACACTGGCTCTTAGTTGGAAAGCCGAACCAGGATCGCACATGGACCGAGTGTTTTGCTCAGCTAGTCGGCACAGTTCTCTCATTATGGGATGCTGCCGAGCTCGACGCCGCTGGAGAACATGGTGAGGTGTTGCCAAAGTTCATCAACCTGACTGACGCCTCCATCAAGATGGTGAGATTGTCCTTGGCCATAGTCTGGTCCAAAAAAAAAAAACCAAAACAAAAAAAAAACAATCCGCATTAACACCGTGCTACAGATTGAGACGCTGCCAACCCGCTCAGCCGACGAACAGCCATTGCAAAACATTCTCAGCATATCGACAGCCGGCAGGAATCGCTACCTGCTTCACTTCAACTCGCATCATTCGCTCGTACAGTGGACCGCTGGCATTCGCCTTGCCATGTTCGAACACTCTACCCTGCAGGAGGCCTATACCGGCGCTCTTATTGCGGGCAAAGGAAAAACGGTCAATAGCATCAACGTCATCATGGAAAGAGCGCGCTTTGAAATTGGAGAGTGGGTTAGGGTCCGCTTCGGTGCTGGTGTTCCATGGAGACGCTGCTGGTGTGTCATCACGCCTCCCGATGAGAAGGAGTACGCCAAACTGCAGAAAGAGATGAAGAAGAGGTCGCCTTATGATCGATCCTCCGTTCCCGCACTCAAGGGCGACATCAAGTTCTATGACCAGCGCAAAGACGGCAAGAAGCAGAAAAAGCTGCAGCCGATCGCCACCATCACGGACGCCTATTCCGCCTACGCCATCTACCCGCAGGCGAAATCACTGGTTGACGCATCCACCTTGCTAAAGATTGAAGGCCACATCACCATTCATACCGACCCTCCCTCTTCCTCCGAAGGGTTTGTCTTCATCATGCCCGAGGTGCGTCCTGCAGTCAGTGGTTTCGAGATGCTCCTTCGCTTCCTCTTCCCCACTTGGGACACGTTTGGCCTCTACGGACGCCCGGGCCGTTTGATTGCTAGTGTTCTGGACTCTAGGTCGTTGATGTTTGCTATGCCCAAACACAAGCGCTACGGCTACTTGGAAGTCATGGACGTCACTAGTCTCCTCGTCGATAAGGCAAGCTCATCATGGGATGAGAAAGAGTGGCGGAAGCGCCTCAAGGAGGTTACAGGTACAAGGATGAACGCTATCGACGACGGTACATACAGTGGCAACAGGAGCGCACGATCTAGCTATGGAGCTAGCAACTCGGCTCTCAATGGAGCTAAGCCCAAAGTTGGCTTTGCCGATGGGAGAGGGTCTACCAGGTCCTCGCGTTCTTTCTCCCTCGGTGGTGGCTCCACCCGACAAGATTCGGGTCCAGCAGATGCTCGCAGGGACAACTTCAAGCCTGCGGTTTCTGGTCTGCATGCTTTGGGTGAGCTGCAAACACGCCACGCCCGCAACTCTTCTGACCCAGCCATGCCTGCTTCTTCAACCTTTAACCAAGGCCACGGATCCCCGCATCCCATGTCGCCGCAGGGAGGCAACACGATGAGTCCAAACTCTATGTCCCCGCCCCGGCCCAACGAACTGGACGGCATGCGGAGCCTGAACACCCCAGAGCCAGTGTCGAGACCCCCGGCGTTCAACCACAGCCCGGAGGCCAGGCCTACAAGCAAGGTGTACCATTCTCCGGAACTGAGGCAAGCGAATAGCCGCCTTTCCATGGGGACTCTGGCGCAGCTTGCCGGCGCCGGCGGGCTGGCAATACCAAAGGACTCAACCATCGGCGATATTGACGAGCAGTCGGCAAGGGAGCATGGCACGGTATCTGGCCCTCCGGTACATCCACACGCCAACGCCATGGGAATTTATGCTAATGACAACCGCTCTCGTGAAGCTCGCAGCCCATTAAACCAGGGTCCCGCCGAATTCCCCGCCCCGCTGAACATACCCAAGGAGAGGTCACAGTCACCATCCCCCTACGGGGCCCCGAGCCCGTATAGCCAAAGATCCGATTCTCCCAGCAGACCTCACACTTCCGATGGCCGACGGCCGACGGGTCCGCCCGGAGGACCACAGAACGCACCTCGCCCGCCGATGCCCATGAACCAAAGCCAATGGTCAAACCGGTCGCAGACACCTCCGGCAGGCGGATACGGGAGAGGACGACAACCCAACGCATATCCGCCGGGACAGATTCCTCCTCGCCAAGATTCGTTCACAAATACCGGGCCATCGCCCTTTTCCAGTAGCCAGGGCCCTCGTGATAACGGCCAGTTCCATCGCAAACCTGTTGGGTTTGAGGGCGTCAACAGCGGCGACAAACACGCCTCAGATGCCACTTCCCGAGGGAGCATTACGACGAACGAGATCATTGAGCATTATGCGTCAAATCATGGCCAGTACAGGGACCCGCACAATGGGCCATCGGGGCCATCCGGACGACAACTGCCATTTCACCCCCATCCCCAGCGATCAGATTCTCCATCTGTTGACAGGCCACGGGCGGGGGTGTTGAAGACGGTGGGCGGGAGCAGTGAGCCTGCGCCGACACCCAGGCCTAATTTCGAGGTGCCCGACTTTGGCCCCACGTATAATTATGCCAATACTTCCCCTCCCAGGAACAGAGGGCCTCCCCATGCGACTTCTGGCCAGCGCCCGTATTCTCCAGCCGGTCCTAAACCCAGTTCACTTGAGCGCGGACCGGAGAGAAAGGACTCTGATGACGGTGCGAAGCGAACCCTGGCCTGGCAGCCGGGCGGCTCAGCAGCTGGATCTGGAGCACCAGGGTTGACCGCCGAGCAGTATGTACAGCAAAGAGCGGTGGCGGCGCAACCACAATTTGCACATGCACGAAGCCCCTCCGGCAACCCCTTGCCCGAGGCCAGTTCGGCCACTCCAAACCACGTACGAAGAAGCAGTTCTCTCGATATGCTGCAACAGCGTCGATCTCCCGGCGGAGCTTCAGATCTTCTTCATCGGCCAGGCTCCAGAGGTGGGAATGCTGCACTCGGTGCCAGCGGCTCGGGCGAGGCGTCGTCGCATTTGACTGCACGAGAGCAAGAACACGTGGCGCGCGTTACCGGGTCACCGCTGGTCAACGTGGGCGGTATGCAACGAGGGGCCTCACCCGGGCCAGGCCTGGTGGGCACCATTGACGCTAGGGAAAGGGAAAGGCAGCAGATTAGACAAGGCGCCAACAATCAAGCGGCTCAGTATGCCATGAACCAGCGTTATCAACAAGGACCTGGGATGGGAGCCCACCAACAGCCCATGAGCCCACACTACCCTCCACAGGGGATGGGAGACTATGGCATGCAGCAGCCGGCATACCAGCCAATGGGACGCGGAGCTGGCGGATATCCCCCCGGAGGGGCAGGGCACCCTCAAGGTGGTCCTTACGGTGCTCCGATGGCAGGACCGTATGGGCCGCCTGCCAGCTTCTCGAGACCGTTGAGGGATGGAGCAAGAACGCCTCAAGGTGGGGACCCTCGAATGCCACCTCAGGGGCAATACAACCCGGGGCAGGGAGGCAACCAGACCCAGAGAGACGTCTACCCACAATACCAGGGGCAAGCATTTTGAGCGTGATGATATTTTCATGGCAACGGAGGCCTTGCGTAACATTTTTGTGACTTCAAGAGAACAATGGGTAGTTTCGGCTAGCCATGGGCACGATTTGGGGAGTTCGCCTGCATGACACTGGAATGGCGTTGGGTATAACATTTTTGATATTCACATAGCATTGACGAAATTGAACTTGAATGATTCAAGCAAACATCAAATATCTGGCTGCTGCTGTGGACTCGTGCTTATCTGCCTGCGCTGGTCTGCGCTCTCTTCTCTTCCTCTAGGACCAATCGCTTCCTCCAAGAAACAACGCCGGGCCCTCGTAGTTAATTGCTGGTATAGTGGATGAGCAACAGCAAGCATGATAAGGCCAAGTGGACAGAGCTGGATATGTGGTCACAATATGGCAAAGCTTGTGCTGCAGTGTCATGTGGACTGGATGTCAGAGGTCGACGTCATGTGGCATACCAGCAGTCGCAACAAACGACGACGCAGATTCTTCGCGTAAATGTAGTTGAGACTTTTTGCTTGTAGGATACATGTCCTCACTCAGTTCGAGGCCGCGAAAGTGGATTTGTTAGAGGCTTTGCAGGCGTTTGATGCCTGGGAAACAACATTGCGCAAACGACGGGGGTGTGGTCTGCTGGATTAGAAGCCCAACCGCACCCACATCACATGCATGGACGAACGAGTGCAGGTACTGTGCCTGTGGATGACGACACACAATCCGTCAAACAGTAGATATGATTGCACAACATCTGCTCGGATAGGTGGTGGATGATGGCTGGATGTCTCATGCTGTTTTTTCCGGGCTGAAAGGACAGACGAGGGTCAATCACCCAAAGGGGCCTACTTTATCCAAGGTACACATCTAGGTATTCTATACCTGTAGAGCGAGCCTTCAGACGAAAGTTAATTAGTGGTGGTGACGGCCCGCAAGCGCTAGGCGGTGTAGCCCCGACGACAACAGGGGACGTCCGAGGCGTTCATCCACCCTGTCTCATCCACTAATTCGACACCAGCCCGCTAACTCAGAAACAACCTCTTGACGCCATGTACAGACAGCGTGGACAGCTGCGAGGAGTCGTGTATCACGCGCCACAACAAAGACAGATCCATGGCACGAGAGTAGCACCCACGTGGAAAGCTCATACTTGTGTACGATGCTGAGTGATGGGGGAACGATTGTGTACCCGCTCATTGTACCTTGAGGTGGCGAGCGTCTTGGGGGGGGGGCCGCTACATACCTTACCTAGGGATGGGATCGAGCCAACGGCAGATCACTATAAGCCATGTGTCTACAAGGAATAATCCGTGGAGTCGGGTCGGCTTTCTTCGTACAGTGCCTCCGGCCCATCACGTCTGTCGGTTGGCAATGGAGGTGTAATTGAGTCGCTGCCACGGCCATGCCCTGTTTTGCGAGCTAGCCCAGGTTCCCAGATGTTACTGTACTTTCGCGTCGAGTGTGCACTGGTGGGAGTGGCCGGGGACGTTTCGGTACCCCAGGCTAGGTACCAGGCTGGAACCCCGCCATTGCCCCCCCCCAGCGGGACCAGCCGCTGAACGTTTCGCTCTCGTGTGTGTTCACCCGTGTCTGTTTTTCTTCTTCCTCCCCCCTTGGCCTACACGTTTTCTTTTTCCTCGTGCATTTGTTGCTTTGCCTGGCTGCCCGCCCTTGTACCCCAAACCCGACCTTGCTGGTAGCTCGAGTAGGGTCGATACATGTAGCCATGACCTTACCAGGTCGTGACTTTTCCTCTCGTCCCTTCCGGTCTGAATCAAACCTGCACCTTGATTCTTCCATCTCTCGCTTCTGCCTGCTGCCACCGCCACCGCCGCCCCCGAGCATAGCTTCCACCACAGCACCATAGCTCCGAAACACGTTCCGCAGCCACGACAGCTCGACTTGTACGGCCGCTGTGTCGCTCTTCGGCAGCGCGGTTCACGCACAGTTGGCACTTCCGACGACCACGCCTGCCTGGGTAGCCAGCCCGTCACCTAACCATCGCGGCCCCGTCGGACGGCCATCCTCTTCCCAGCACCTCAATGGACGACGAGGAGCCTACCCAAGGTGCGACCTGAGCCACACTGCTGCCTGCCCTCTCCCCTCTTGGCCCTCGTCGACTAACCAAAGCGTCCCAACTTCTAGCCACCCAAAATGTCCTCGACCCACGCAGAGTAGGCAAGCAGAACTCTGGCTTCTCCGACGAAGACATCTCCGATATCATCTGCGTCCTCTACCCGCACTCCGACTCCGCGCGGGCTGAGGTCGAGCGTCTGGCCCGCGAAGACTGCCCCCACATCATTGGCAAGGACCAGGCCGACGTGGTCGAGCCTGACTACCAGCACGAGGACCATGCCAGCCGCTTCGAGTCCAACCTGGCTGTCTACAGCGACTATGCCATCATCTTAAGATTGTCTGCCCTAGTAAAGAACCCGGCCGCCGGCTTCGCCTTTGGAAGGAACTCGTCCCGCTGCGACATCGTCTTCGAAAATGACCCGCTCAAACGGGTCAGCAATATCCATTTCCGCATTTATGTCAACGAATGGGGCAACGTCATGATCGAGGACCAGTCCACCAATGGCACCTTTGTCGACTCTATGTTGCTGACCACCCATCCCAAGGATAGGACAAAGGCACCCGTTACCAAATGGGTCTTGAATTCCGGCAACCTCGTCATGCTTTACCTTCATAAGGAGATCAGGGACTTGACGTTCCGTGTCCGCATTCCTCGCCGTGATAACGAGTACGATCGTGCCTACACGCAGAAAGTCGGAGAATACTTTGCTCGCCATGGCTTACAAAAGGACATCGGTGCTACCCCCACGATTCGGCCAGGTCCCAGTGGTCATGTCGATCTGTTTGGGACGGCCGCGCAGGCTCCTGCCAGGCCAACAACCGTGGCAAACCCCACCGCCGTCCTGGATCGTCCCGGTCCAGGCCAACGTAAAGAGATATCAAGCGTCAAGCACATGGAGTGGGACGGGTCGGGCAAGTACAACAGGACCGGCACCATTGGTAAGGGGGCCTTCGCCGTGGTGTACAAGGTCACATCCAAGTACGATGGCAAGCCGTACGCGGCCAAGGAGCTCGAGAAGCGCCGCTTCATCAAGAATGGAGTCTTGGACCAGAAGGTTGAGAATGAGATGAAGATCATGCAAAAAGTTCAGCACGTATGTTTGACCCCTTTTACCGCACCACCATGCCTGGTGATCGTTTTCCGTGTTTAACAACGCCCCAGCCAAACATCGTACGATACATCGAGAGCATTGACTGGGATGACCGGCTCCTCATCATCATTATGGAGTTCGTCCCTGGCGGCGACTTGGGCAAATACATCGGCGACTACGGGTCGTTTCCAGAGGACTGGGGTCAGTTGATGTCCGTGCAGCTGCTCAGCGCACTCGGGTATCTTCACGCCAAGAACATCACCCATAGAGACGTCAAGCCGGACAACATTCTCATGCAATCCATGGACCCGCTTGAAGTCAAGCTTACCGACTTTGGCCTCTCCAAGATGATTGACAGCGAGCAAACATTTCTCAGAACATTCTGCGGTACCTTGCTGTATTGCGCTCCTGAGGTGTACACCGAGTATGTCGAGTATGACGAGCATGGCATTAGGAATAGGGGCAAAAGGGTACGCCGGGCGCCGGGCCAGAGATACAGCCACGCGGTTGACATATGGTCGTTGGGAGGAGTCATATTCTATGCTCTGACCGGTTCACCTCCGTATCCCGTCAAATCTGGGATCAGCCATTCAGAGCTGTTACACAAGGTCATGACGACGAGGCTGAATGTGGTCCCACTTCAAAAAGGAGGTGTGACAGATGTGGGCATTGACTTCATCCAGAGAATGCTTCAACGACGTCCTGAGATTCGTGCAACTGTGGGCGAGCTCACCAATCATCCATGGCTCGGTGGTGCGGAACCTACCATCGAGGCTTCGCAATCTTATGATGAGATTACCGACGACGAAGACGTGGCTCCAGGGCAGGCCCCAGCCGACGAAGATATCTATGGCGACGAAGACTTCATCAGTGACTCGATGGGCGAAGACGACATGGATGGCGAGGCCGATAAAGAGAATGCGACTGGATATCAAACCATGCGGCCCCGACTATTTGGAGAAGTCGGCAACTCCGCAATCGGGAGTTCTGGAGCCATACCTTCGCATTACCTCAACCTTCCATACGGCAACGGCAGCCAGGGCGCTACCGAGATTCTCGATCCCCAGATGGACGCCAACTCCGATTCCGAAGGGGCCTCTTCCAGGAACGGCAAATATGATCAGCACAGAAACATATCACTTGCGCAAGCACAGTCTGCAGACCAGCTGCAGAGCCTGGTGGAGGATGTTGCTTCACAAAGCCTCGGCGGCAGTGATGCAGCCCCGCACGGTGTGAATGCTTCGCACGTAACTCGGCATTCTGTAGACTTCAACTCCAGCAAGCGAAAACCGGTATCGTTCGAGACGAGCGACGAGTTCGACAACCACTCTACGCAAGGCAAGCCTACAATCAAGAGGTTCAAGTCCACAGGTCAAATCGACGACCTGACAGATGCCATCATGGACGAGTACAAGTTGCTAGCCTCGATACCTCCCATCCAGAGACTGGGTTCCGGCCGTCAGATCGACAAGCCGGTGAAAAAGGCAGCTTTCTGGGATCCTGACCCCAAGACCTGGCATCTAAACTATCCGGAAATGACTCAGCTTCAGCTTGACGCGTTCCTGCAAGCCGCTCGTAACAGAAATGAGGAGTTTCGTCCTGGCAAGACACCACTGTGGGATATAGCCATGAAGCACTTCCCACCAACACCTGGCTTGCTCGATCAGCTGGACGCCAGCCGCGTGCCCAGTGCGGTCGGGTTGCGGCGAGACGACCGCAAGATCTCAGAGGACACCGAGTTCCCCCCTACGGCTGTGCAAGAAGAAGACATACCAGACACGCTTGTACCCGAGGCACCAATCGTTGTGCCTGTCAGCACCAAGAAATCGGAACGCGCTATTGGCGTGATCGAATCCGCTGTTGGCTCCTGCATTCGAGGCATTTCCTTCCCGCTGGCCGATAGCTTGACATCCTTTGGCCGAGGACCCGACAACACCGAGATATTCGAGCTGCGGTCGGAGCCGAGAATGCCCAAGAATGCCTTCAAAGTCATGCTGTGGAAGGAGGATTTTGACCCGGCCAAGGACCCGGCCAAGGTATCTCTTCCGTGGCTTCGCGCGCCAAACGAACCGAGTGATGCCTACTTCTTCTGGATTTCCACCAAGGCCACCCTCGGCATTAGAATCAACGGCTACCACCTCCCGTCCTCGGATGCGAAGAATCCCACAGGACCCTCTCGGCACTGGACAAAAATCTTCAACGGAGACGAGCTGACCGTGTGGGGTGGGCCCGACCTTGGCGCCGAAACGAAGCTCGTCTTTCGCTGTTTCTGGGGTGGTTCCTCGCGATCGAGAGGGGACGTGAAGCACATCGAGCTAGCCATGCCCGCAGTCGCTCAGAAACTGGACGCCGCCTGCCAGAAAACCGAAAGGCGAATCCGCGATGCCGCCGAGAAGCAGCGCCGAGAAGAAGAGGTGCACGCCGAAGACATGGTGAGGACGTCCATGGTGGCGCGCGAGAGGGATAGGAGCCGGGTGTTTGAAGCCAGGAGGCAGGAGGCCGTGGCCCATTTGAAGTCGAGGCAGATGACACCCTCGAGAAGGAACTCGCCGGCGAGCGCACCTTTGGTATTTCAAGGCAATCTAATCTGAGTAATGACAGCGGTTTCCGCGGGAAATGGAGTATCTGTGGCTGGCTGGCGAGAGATGGGCAGGCAGCAGGCGTGATTTATGGGAGTTCTATGATGCACCATGCGATTGCACTTGCAGGGAGTCAGCTGGATTTCGGTGTTTAATCTAAACGCTTGCTCTGGTTGTCTTCTTTCCCTGTAGCTGGGAAGACCGATGATAATGATCATGGACTGCTCTTATCTACTAGGCGCGTTTTATGTTTTGGGGAAATGCCATGTGACGAAAACAGAAGAGCGAGCCCTTTTTTCGACAGGGAAAGGGGGAGCGTAGCTATGATGGGACTGTGCTTCGGTCGAGGGGGAAAGTAGGTCATGTGTAGATTAATGCACATTGTTCAAATCAGCGAGCACTAGCAGTAGCCATAATAGATGAAATATCAAGCAGCTAAGAACGCCAAAGCACTGGGTGGTCGTGGTTGATAAAACAGGCCGGATGAAGAAAACGAAGGTTGTCCCTGAAACTCCATGTGCATTTCCCTACAGCAATCGATTGTCTGTATAGCCGTTCTACCATCCGCAGTCTTTCAGCCTCCTAGGTAAGGATGGATCTTCATTCCTTCAAGATGATAGCCAGCCTTGCCTGCGCGAGGATGTGTGACGAGGAACGGCCCCGGCTATCCATCCCCTTGGAGTTGGAAGCAATCCTTCATCAGACTCGCGCGGATGGAAGGAATTTCCGATGTGAACTTCCGTAGTACTCTTACAATGAAAAATAGCCCCCACCCCCGAAATGTGCAAAATTCCGACTCTGTCAGACCCTCTTGTTTCTTCTGACTTTTCCGGGTTTGCTGTTAGGGGAAGATAGGGGTGAACAAAGCCCCCGCCGTTTCTTCATTTCGCGCGATGAGTGCCGAGATACGACTCCGTTGGTGAATGCAGCATCGGAACAAGACTGGCCACTTGATATCGTTATGGACGTTCACCACTACGATCTTGGCTCAGCGTCTTCCGGGGAAGTGCCAGATCCGGCCTTCTGAACGCCCAGAGTTTCGACTTCTTCGACTTCCAGCTCGCTGTCAGACTTGTCTCCCTGCTTAGACGGGATAGTCGATCGAGTCTTGACAATCGTGACATCTTCAACGTCTCGGTATTCTGCTTCGCCGGGCGGTGTAAGAGGAGTGTACAAGAGCATCGTGTTAGAAACCGTGTTGTACTCACCAATCAACTTTGCTCTCTCTGTCACAGGCGAGCCGACCTCGGACGGGGGCTCCTCGATGATGGGCTCCGGCACCACAGAGTCCTGCTGCTGCATTCTAGATACGTAACGGCGGCCCGAACCTCCCTCCCAGCTACGATTCGTGTTCCACGCGCGGCGGCGCGGGTACGCGCTTGGGGTGAAGAAGGACCGCTGAGGCGTGTAGTAGGGATTTTTACTTGGAGGTGTATTGCTGTTCCCAGACTCCCCATGCCTATTGTCGTCGTCGACAAAGGATTGGTTAAAATCGGGGGGGGTGGCGGCACCGTATCCTGAGAAAATGGAGCGGTACGAGAAGAACGAGCCGAGCGGCTTGCGTCCATGCGAGGTATGCTCCCGGTCATCTTGGAGCGCTGGACCGTTCACTCTGTTGACAGAAGACGATGCGGAAGCAAGCGGCGACGGTTGGTCCTGGCTGTCAGCGTGGAAACGTTTCTGGAAGTCCCGACCGAACCGTGGGAATCCGCTGGGGCTATCAGTATCATATGATGACGGCGACTCGTAGTAGTAGTACCTGTCGTGCTCCGTAGTATCATTTGCGGCATCCCCAGGAGCCGGAGAAGGCTTCCAGTCGTGGTCAGGTTGTGCAAAGTTCTGGCTGAAAGCACCTCTTGAGAAACTGGGCGTGGCATCATCGATGAAGCTAGCATCCTGTTCTGCTCCGCATTGGTCAACGTAGTCCTTGAAGGGGGAACACGGGGCAAAGGCGGGGAATTTCCAACTTTTCTCGGCCGAGCCATCATAGGGGGCATTGAATTCGGATGATTCACGTCGTTTTCTCTGCCACGGTTGTTTGGAAGAGCTGTAGTCCTGGTCATTGTGACCTAGCCGCCACTCCAAATCAGCCTCGGAGTCGTGAACCAAGGGAGAAGGTCTACTGTAGGTCTTTGCACAGGTCGTGGATCTGCGTTTGTTACCTCCGGTCAAGTTTTCGGACGTTCGTCTCGACTGTGACCGCGCCTGGGACCTGGTGCTCGAAGCTGTGTTGCTGGATGCCGTGGCAGTCTCGTCAGATTTCCCTGTTGGTGCCCCGGATGCAGTCACCGATTGCCTAGGGGTGATCCCATTTTCAATGAGGGTAGGAGACGTCATCTCTTCAATGTAAGGCGCCTTGTAAGACACTTCTTCGTCTGCAGAGTTAGCATTTTTGGCAATGGGAACAGTAGGCATCAGCTTTGGTCGATGATGACTCCATCCCGCGCTGTGGGTGGATGAGCTCGAGGACTGTTTCGTGATATGGACGGGTTGTCCTTTAGTGGCGTTGAAGGTGATGGGGGATGACAGACTAATTCTTGGGTTCGCCGACGTATCATTCTTGGCCGAGTTCTCTTCATCCGAACCGAGGTCGTTTTGCTGCTTCCAACGACAAAAGAGGTCCGTGGACGCCCTCATCGAGAGACTGGGAGTTGAGCGTTCGCTTGCTGTCTTGGACGAGGCAGCCGAGGCAGAAGCTGTTTCTTTCTTGCTGCGGACGGCTGTATCGCGCGAGTCCTTAGACTTGTCAGTAAGTACTGAAACACGGAGCGTGGTTGAAAGAGATAATAAGGGCAACTCACCCAATGCACGACCGTAGTTTCTTCGAGTGCTTCGTCCACGGTGCGTTCATGCGTGCACCTCACGCAGTAGTTGGGGATCAAGGGACCCCCCTTCGCAGCCGGGTGGTCCTTTTGGTATTGGGATGATCTAAAACGACCACACCCTGTGCAGTAATGGAAGTTTCCCATGCCACGCTTCTTACGCCTCTTCGCTCTGCATTTAGTACAATAGTTGGGGACCCGTTTTTGCCCCGGTAGAAGGGGATAACGAGCCTGGTAATCGTTTGACCGGACAGCACTACATCCGGAACACAGCTGGTGTCTCAACACTGGATCAGGGCTCTTAGAACGTTGGGATGTGGCGATGGGTGGCTTCACGGCCTCGTGGCTCTGGCTTAAGACCAGTGTTTGTACCTCGGACCTACTTTGATGTGCTGAGCTAGCATTGTCTCGAGAAGCAGCATAGTCTAGGACAGCTTTGCGAAGTTTAGTATTCTCCCTGCTAGAATGTGCAGACGCCGTAGCCTTATTGTCAATTGCCGTAGCTTTGTCCTCGGGAGTTGCTTCAGGAATGCTTGCATCCTTGGATGTCTTCTCAGCTCGGGTTACGCCAGGGGAACTGCCAGTTATCGAGTTGAGAGTTGAGTTGAGCTGGTGCTGGAGATTTTTCAAGTCTACCTCTAGACCGAGATCGCCAGGCCTTGCAGCAAGCTTTTTCTTCTTGCTGTCAATGTCCCTTTGTATGCATTGAAGTTCGTTCATGAGAACCCCTGGCATCTGCTTGGTCTGCGCCGGAGTCTTCTGAGCGACTGTAGCCGGGGTCTTTTGGGCGGCTTTAGTTGCGTCCTTTTCAACGACGGGATCTGTAGTCTTCTGGAGAACTGGATGAGGAAGATGTGGAGGATTTAACCCTGGAATATTCCCAGTAGCTTGCTCGGGGACTGGTGCGGCAGCAGCAGCAGGTTGAAAAGGGGGGATGGCCAGAGCATACTGCGGGGCCTGCGGAGCGACGGGCCAAATGTTATTATAAGGAAACTGAGGCTGACCATAGAGCTGTGGTTGCTGCTGAGCATACTGCTGCTGGGAGAAGGGTTGGTGTTGAAACTGGCTAGGATTAATCTGTTGGGGGAACTGTTGCCCGGGTGGCATATCCGGCAAGACTTGCTGCGCATGAGGAAATTGACGTCCACCAGGAGGCATAGTAGGGGGAGCTTGCTGCAAGGGAGAAACCCGGGGAGCGGCATCCTGCTTAGGTGGAGAACGACGAGAGTTTGGCTGCTGAGACGAGTGTTTCTTAGGAGCCTTCTGTCGACGAGTAGATGGTACCGGATCTGAAATGGTTTCCTCGGTGTTTTCTGAGATGACTGATGATGATTCCGAAGGGACATTGCTCTGAGAATCCTCGCATAAGTTGACTAGGGGAGCCGAAGACGATTTCTTGAGGCACGAAGCTAGAGGAGCCTCTTTGCTGGAAGGCTGTACCTCTGAGGATATTTGCAGCGCTTTCTGTCGAGACTTGGACTGGGTCCGCGGGATCCGACTCTTGGAAGGTGGCTTTGCGGGACTTGAGCGTGACTTGGAGTGAGAGCGTGAAACGGAAGCCTCCTTTTGGGCGCTTGTGTGGAACTTGGTACGATTGTGCGAGGGCAGAGGCGTCGTGACCTGTCGTGAGCTTGGTCCACTCCCTAATCTCTGCTTGCTGCTGGAGGACGACACACGGGCTGGTGGCGGAGGTGAGCGAAAGGCCCGTCTAGGCTGCACTGACGACGCAGTCTCTTCCGATGAGATAGAGGCCTCTGACGATGAAGAGGCATCATCCATGGACGGAATGGAAGCCGAGACTGATGACGTGTCGCCGTTGATGGAAGCAGTCGTGTCCACGTCGCTATCCTCGTCTTGGGCTTGTGCCTTGCTGGAGTGAGCTCGGGGCTTCTTGTGCTCTGGCGAACGACGTGAAGGGGGTTTCGTCTTTCGCCTCCTGTTGTGGTTCACAATCACTGTGTCAATCTGGATCTGGACTGGCTTCTCCGCTGACTCCGAACGAGCATGGCGCTCTTTCGCCCCAGGCACACTCGTGTTGGTTGTGGCAGCGATCCTGGCTGTTGAGCCCCTCTTCAGGGGCGGCTTGACGGGAGAGGGCTTGCGAGGTACCTGCCGGGCAACCTTCTGCTTCGGCTGGCTCTCCTCCTTTGGAGAGTCGAGACAGTGCTTCTTGCGGTATTTCTTCTCCTCCTGCTTCCATGCGAGCTCCGTGGTGGGCACGTTGAACATGGCGCCCAGCAGGTCAAACTCCCTGCTGTTCTTGCGGAACAAGCTGCGGCTCCTGTTGCGAGGCGCCATCGCGAGCGGGAGACCTTTGGGGTGTTCCCCTTTCGTCTGATATAGGCGGAGTGATGTCTTTCAATGAGATGAGCCTCTCTCATCAAGGTTCTATTGTTCTCTGTCAAGGGCGAGAACGACGATGGTTTGGGGAAGCTCGAAGGTGTGAGGACGCGGTGATGGAGGAAGAAATCGTGAACTGCGAGAAGTTTTGCTTGGGTCACGGACAGCGTGAAATATGTTTTGGTTTTGAACGCGAAGGTGAAGGCCAATGGATGCAGACGCGTGAGGAACAGGCACTCACTTGCCAGCTGCAACGGGCTGGCAGCTGCACCTGCCTCCGCACCCATCGTGTCATACCTACTTATTCAAGAACAGCGTGAATGCTTGAATCTAGAGTCATCGATGCTTCCAGCAGTAACACGTGGTTGGTTGCACCTGGGAAGGGCATTGTGGTAGTATGAGAATAGGGGATTCGATTATTTCACTTCCCTCGCCCTCCAACCATCAGTGATTGTGCTCAAATCATACATGGTATACATTTCAACATAGCTTTTACTTAGGTAGGTACACAATGAAATCACGTAGCCATGTTCTATCCCGTACCGTCCCGGCCTTGCAGAAACATTCTTGGGAATTTTGCGTCTAATCAACTCGGAGCACACGAGCCCCCTTCTTCTTTGTTCCCTTCTTCTTCTTCTGGCCCCGCTCGAAGGACGCGGCCGACGCGAGGTCTCGCCCAATGTTGTCAAGATCCTTGACCTTGTAGATGCGGATGATCCAGTTCTCACTGGTGTAGGCCTCCTCCAGGTAGTTGAGGACGGGGCCCTGGTCGGGAAGGCGCACGCCACGAACCCTGTCCGAAGCCTGGCCGGCAGGGAAGAGGTTGGCGTAGTTGTAGTACGACAGCTTGTACCTGCAGTGACGGTTAATCGAGTTCCCTTCCCACTCCAAAATACAAGCTTCACTTACATCAAGCTGTTCTTCATCGTCTCCGTGGCATCCTTGTCAACACGATACTCGCCGCGGGCGGTGAAGAAATCGCGTTCCTTGACCTCGTCGGGCCAGATACCCTCGGCGATCCTCACCATCCAGAGGAACTTGTTGATGTCGTCTCCCGAGTAGCCGAGCAGAGCACCAAACACCACCAGCACGTAGTCAACCTCGTGCTGGCGCATGATTTCGTAGCTGACCTCCTCTCGAGAGCTCATGGCCTTGCCGACGGTGGCGATGTGGGTGTTGTTCCAAGTGTTGTTGTCAACCAGTGTAGGCCTATCGGCCATTCCACCAATCTGGTATCCGTAGTCCCACCACGACATGATCTTGGCATCTTCCTTGGTGTTCTGGCGAAGCCACTGGTAGGCCTCACGGTAGTCGTCAATGATGTGCTGGCTGCCATCGGGCATGCGACTAGCGAGGACCACCGAGGGTGACGAGTAGGCGTTGGAGGTGACCCATGTGCAGTGCGCGACAAACATGAGAAGATAGATGGACATGCAACCCACAACCAAGAACCTAGACAAGCTGCTGTAGATTCCGACCGCCGGCTTCTCCGTCGCCTTGAGGCTTGCGCTCTTGTTGGCCTTCTTGGACGCTGCGTCACTCGCATCTTCGACGGCTTGGTCCGGCGTAGGGGAGTTGACGTTCAGGTACGTGTCCAGAATCTGCGAGGCGGCAATGGCGGCGGCAACGCAGACAATCGGCGTCAGAGTGAGCATCAGACGAACCATGACACCCGCGAAGTAGCTGCCAAACAAGGCATATACGACAACGAAAACATGCTCGTCGCGAAGGTCCTGGAAGCAGAGGTAAACACCTGCGGGGAACAGCCAGATCATGATGTTCAGATCGAAAAAGAAAGAGGGCCAGGCAGTAGGCTGATGCTCCGAGACGGAAGCGATGATGGGAATGTGAATCTTAGCGTAGCCAGTGTCCCAGAGAGAGTAGAAACGACCACTCCAAGGAGCAACGTAGCCCAAAGAGGTCAAGGCTACAAGACCAACCACACCAAGGCCGAAGGTGGTGATTAGGAGGGTAGCGACAAATGTTTGGAACTGTCGTCCCGAGATGGCGCTTCGCACATACTGAATGAACCCCACCAGCTGTAGGAACCCGAAAATACCTGTCCCACATTAGCGGCGGTCACAATTCTTCCAGAAAGCAGGTGCTTACCCAAAGCAGGCATGTGCTCGCTGGTCTTGACCGGCAAGAAGCCAACAAAGGGAATCTGCATGCTGGCCAATGTGCCCAGGGCATACCAAGTTGTGTAGCTGACATAGAGACGGTTGCTGTATCTACCCATGCAGATGAGCACAAGGGCGTGCATAGGCAGCAGACAGGTGATGAAGGCATAACCACCCCACGATGCCACCATGTAGCCGTAGAACAGCGCGCAGAGGGCACCCCAGAGCATGGAGCCAAGCTTTAGGGCCTTGATCCACAGGTAAAAGGTGAAGACCAGCAGGAAGATGGCGATGGCCTCATTGTCGTAACTACCCGCAACCGATCGGGAGATGTAGCCGGGCGCGATTCCCATGAAGGCCGCTGAAAGTAGACCGGCCGACGGTGACGTCGTCATTTCGTTTGTGAGTAGGTACGAGGCGTAGGCCGTCAGACCAGAAAAGGCCGGCGCAAGGAGGACGCAGATGTTTCGAATGTCAACGGGGATGGTGAGAGCTCGGAGGGCATGGTAGATGGCGCCGCTGGTGACCATCAAACCCGGATAGAGGGTGCCGCCAGTGACACGACCGAGAGGGTGCCATGTTCGGTCGTCAAACCAGTCCCAGAACTTGTAAAATCCATTCGCCACGAGATACTTGGTTGCTCGAAAGTTGAACCACGGATCGACTTAAGGCACGTCAGTACAGGTGTCAATTGGCCTGGCCATCGAGATAAAATTGAACTGACATTCGTGGATAATACTCTCAAATCCTACACGTGCAAGAAGAGTCAGCAACGGTTGTCAGAAGCGCCAGTTGTGCGTAGCTATACACGCTACAGCACCGAGGGTAGGTCTCTGAGACAACGTACGGATCACGGAGAAAAGACGGCTGGCAATGGCAGCGGCGGCGATGGTGGAAAGGATGATGACTCGCAGCAGCGCTCGCGTGCTCTGGCCAGTCGCTACGACGGGCAGGCTCTGGGATTTGACCGTCATGATGGCGGCCAGTGGTGCTGAGAAAAGTCTCGTAGGCTCATGGGAGGTTGTCAAGACGATCAATCCGCAGAGGACAGCTTGGAGCTTATGGAAGTACGTAGGTGGTGTGGGGGGTGGAGGCAGATGTACCTACTGGCGCTATCCACATGCAGGAGGTACCTGGTCCCGGTTCTTCTTCAATCGGAGAAGCATGGGCCGGCGTTTTCCCGTGCATCCAGGATTCCCTTGCTGAATCCTCGATGGCGAGCACTGGGCAGTTTACCAGGTTACTAGATATCTGATGTTGAGCCCCTGATCGCATCACGAAGGGGTGGGAGCCGAACGGCGCAATTGGTCGGATTGCTGAGTAGGGTAAGAATAATCACATGGTCCAGTTCATAGCAGCTGCGCCGTGGGTCGGCAAGTCGGAGCATGAGGAAGAGAAGAGGCCAGCATGGACTATAGGCATTACAAACGGGCACCATCCTCGCATATCCTGTGCAACCGTGCCCGTTGAGACTCGGTTGCGGCTCTCGCTGGGTAATTGGAGTCGCTGACATATCCAGGTATTGTCTTTCAGTCGAGATATCGTCTAGCTTGTGTGTATTTTACACCTGTACACATAGGTAAACAGGGACCTAAAGAAATCTATGCAGTAGCGCCACGTGTAGTCTCAATCATACACCGAGTCTGTCGATGCTGAGGGCCCGTGGCACTCTTCGGGAGACCCTCGACCCTCCCCATGCTCCATGAATTGAGCCTCTCTTTCCTGCTTTTCCCGTTACTCGTCTCATTCGCCTCCAATCCGATATCGATAATCAAGGGTTCTCCTGGGAGACCTTCTGTAGTAGCTTCTCGAGGTCGAATTTGGGGCTGTTGGGGTCAAAGGTGCCTGATGAAGGTGGGTTAGCATGTGTTTGTTCCACTCGGGTAACCATGGCCGTAGAGCAACGCTGTTGCCTCGGCGCAGCCTATCGAGGGCGAACGTACCATCATCCGCCGCCGCAGGTGCCGGGTTCTTCAGCTTCGCGTACTCCGCCTTGGCCTTGTTGATCAACTCCTGCTTGTGCTCGTACTCGCGGCGGGCGTGCTCAGCCTTTTGAGAGGCGGTGATTGAGCGCTGGTGGGTGAAGCCGTAGAAGATACCCACGCCAAGGGCGGACCACCGGAGAACCTGGAATTGACGATGTTAGTATAGATTTTCACGGGTTTTCATGCGCCTGCTTGGTTGTGTCGATTGGCGGAGGCATCGAGGCCGAAAACTCTCCAGGACGCGGATAGGAGGGATTAAGGACGCACGTTGGTTGCAGACATGATGCGAGGCGGTCGCGGTCACTGACGGCAGAATGGGGAAGCGAGGGAACGGAGGATGCAGTCGATGGGTGATTGACGGCGACGGTCAATGGGCCCTGGTCCAATGGCTCGAGGGAGATGGATGGCAGCTCCGAACTGAAAGAATTACAGATGTCCTCGGGAAAAGTCGCAAGTTTTTCCAGCCATGCCATGTAGCTGCAATTAGCGGCTGGAGCTCGGAGGTACCTAGGTGGGCGCGGCTACACCAAAAAGGCCAATCAGGATTCCTAAATGCGTTACATAATTGCTTGCAGTGTACGCTTTCATCCCTTCTATTGCATGTGGCTGATGCGCTACCCTACATCCAAAAGCTTCTAACAGTACAGCAACCGTACGGGTCGCCCATATCTCAACATCCTTACACAGATACCCCTCTATCTCGGGTGTATTCTCGCAGTCTTGCTATCATATCATATTGTTCAGTTGCTATTTGCCATTGTTGATTTGTTATGCAAAATGAGGACCAAAAGTGTATTGAACGTCAAAACGTACTATAATAGGCATGAGGGGTGCATCAATCTCCAAGTATTTCAAGGATTACTAGAGCAAACACAACTCGTTCAATCAGACCAAATCAACCAGCACAATGCTGTACCTCTAGTGTTCTGCATAGCCAGCTTGGTTCATATTTGAATGTAACAGCTCAAGTTGGTGAGCCACTTCACTATGCCAACTAGTAGTGGAGACATACTAAATCTAGCCCCTGGGGAAGATCTGCAGCAGCGACAGCACTGGCGTACTGACAGTAGATGCACCAAACGCCGACCACACCCATCTCAAACGACAAATTCCCACCCCAGCATCACCCATCTTGCTCTGGCATCTCGACGACTTGCACGATCTCAAACACATCGTACAATCCGAACCCCAAATCAGGCACGAAGCCACTAGTACTGTTTTGAGCGAGAACGGCCGGGGAATAGCACTGCCTCCTACAGCCAACGTTGCGTCGCGGTTCCTTCGTTACTGGTAGTTATCGATCTACAAAGCTCAAGCTGCCCCGCGATGGGATTGCGTAGCCGTCACAATGCAGCAACGCCGAGAAGAAATCCTCGCCAAGAGGGCAAAGCTCGCGGAGCTTAAGAGGCAGAGGGAGCTCCGCGCCAGCCAGACCACGGCTGGCCGACAGAGCATTGGTGTTCCCAGCGACGTGCGTTCTCCTGCCCGCCAGCGTCGACCAGGTGGCTAACTACGGTGGACTGTAGCTAGCATCTCCGAGCCCTACGCGAGAAGACAACAGGCGAAAGATCGAAATCATTATCAATGAGTTAATGAATGACCCAAGGCCTGGGTCCACCACAGGCTCAGCGTCCCCCGCGCCGCGTGGCAGCAGACCCAACAGCGTTCTCAGTGCCGGCGAGCTCAGCAATGGAGCGTCCGAGATTGTATCCCCAGCCAATGGCCAGGCTCCAGCGGCACCGCCTCCGAGCCTGAGCACCGTGCCTCTGACGACCGTATACGAGTGTCCCCCGTCGCCGGTGAAGGAGGTGTTCTCATACAGCAAAGGTGTACAGACGACCGAGGAGTGGATGACGCCGGCGAGGCCAAGGGCGCAGTCTCTACTGTCAGAAGCAGACGACATCCCCGGAACAACCACCACGCCCAGCAAGCGGATGAGCAGGAGGGAACGCGACCGTGAGGAGGAACTGCGACAGAAGATCAAAGAGGAGCTGGAAGAGGAGATGCAGGCTACGAAAGAACTCCTTTCTAACGGTGCCGCGGGGATAACTAAGCCATCTTCAAATTATCCGTCCAGAGACCTCACGACGGAGGAGCTCCAGGCTGTTACCAAGTCGGACGAGTTCGTAGATTTCTTGGAGAAATCCACAAAGGTCATCGAGAGAGCGCTCGACCAGGAAATCTACGATATTCTGACAGATTATGCTCTGCAAGGGCAAGACCACGAGGACGAGGACGAAGAGAGCGGCAATACCGGTGGGCGTGGAAAGCACAGGGTCAAGGAAGTGGCGCAGTTCTTTGACGATCGCTGGTCTAAGAAACGTATGATCAGTGGCATCGACTTCTCACCAAAGTTCAGCGAGCTTGTTCTCGCATCCTACACCAAGAACCCTACTGCCCCGCACGAGCCAGATGGACTGGTTCAGGTGTGGAATATTCACATGCACGATCGTCCGGAATATGTCTTCACGGCCCAGTCGGATATTCTCACGGCGAAATTCTCGCCATATCACCCGAATCTCATCATTGGTGGCTCTTACAGTGGCCAAGTTTTGCTCTGGGACACGAGAGCCAAGGCGGCGCCTGTTCAGAAGACGCCTCTCACCGGATTTGGGCACGCCCACCCCATTTACTCTGTCGACATTGTCGGCACCCAGAACGCCAACAACATCATTTCTTGCTCTACGGATGGTGTGGTCTGTGGCTGGAGCATGGACGTATTTGCTCAGCCTCAGGAACTCCTGGAGCTGAAGAACCCCACCCAAGCCAAGGTGGCAGTGGAAGACGTCAGCCCGACGTGCCTGTCGTTCCCCCAGACCGACCCAACCTTCTTCCTCGTGGGCAGCGAAGAGGGGACTATCTTCCCCTGCCACCGGTACGATCGCGCGGGAGCAAAGGCCGGCGTGGACAAGAAGATCAGCTACAGGGGCCACACGGCACCCGTCATGTCGGTTGACTTCCATCCGGCCAGGGGCCCCGTGGACCTCGGCGACCTGGTGATTTCGTCATCGCTCGACTGGAGCGTCAAGCTTTGGAAGGTGCGGGCGCCAGCCGCCACCTCGACCATCGGAGCCGGCGACGGCAACGTCGCTCCCCTCATCGACTTTGTCCGCGAGGACGTGGTCTACGACGCCAGGTGGTCGCCCGTGAAGCCCAGCGTCTTCGCCCTGGTCGACGGCGCCGGGTGGCTGGAGCTATGGGACATTGCGGTGGAGACGGAGGAGCCGGTGTCGAGGATAGCGCCCAGCGCGCGCCAGGAGGGCAGGACAATGCTGTCCAAGAGCCTCAACAAGGTGGCGTGGGAGCCCACGGACGGCAAGCGCCTGGCCACCGGTGGCATCAGCGGCTGCCTGACGGTGTTTGAGGTGGCCGGCGGCCTCGGTGGCAAGGAGGGCCTGAAGAGCGAGGAGTGGACCAATGTCAAGAAGCTGGTGAACCGCGTTGAGGCCGTCGGGGCCAACGGTGCTGTCATTGTCTAGTTTAATTCTTGTTCTTTGTAGGCGTCTCCTATACCACGAGTTTGCAGTTTTATTGACATAGCTGGGGAAGCGTAACTTATCTTGTATACCCACCACGCCCGCCATACTGTTACTCAAGCCATATCAGATAGCAACGTCCTCCATGTACAAGTGTTGGCTAGCGGCTGCCTTAGATGCTTCAACTAATTCATTCACAACCTACTGCGGTGAGCTGAGTAGGTACTCCACAGCTCTTATCACATCCAACGCCCAAGAACCCGAAACCGATGAGGGAGTTTCATAGCTAAATTTGATTCTCGTGACGTATGTTGGCAGTAACCTTGTCAAGAGTCACAGGTGGTTGCTGATGCAAGATTACACCCGTGATTTCTTTCACCCGCTCCATGCTAGCTGCAGTTGTGCCTACGCGGTTATTGTGATTCCCGTCTCATAACTCAAGATCAATCAGTCTTTGCAGCAAGAACTCGTTACAGTTATCAGCAGATGAGGCATGAAAAGTCAAACATTGCAAGGAGCGAATTGATTCACTAGCCCCGTGCTCACCATGACGGACTGAATTTGCTCCTGGCGCCATTGAAATACTGGAGGGTAGGTGCCCGTGTCAGTGCTGCTAAGATGCGATGATAGATGCAGCGTGGAGTCCACAGTTGCCGCTGGGGCCTCCACGCTGCTACCCCCCAAGCACTGTTGTAAATTGCTTACTAAGCTGGCTGAGTAGATGTCGCTGGGTAAGTACTGAAAAATCCTCAATCCTTCCTCTCGACCTCACCTTGCACCGTTAGGCAATTGAGGCAAATCGTTATTGCCAATGCATTCGCAAAGACCCAAGCTATGATCAGCTATCTTATACGAGCCTAGTCATGTCATAGCTTTTCTCCTTATTGTCGACGACGGAGATGTGTGACATGGAGCTAGGTAAGCTCTCTTTCCTTCACTCACTCACCCACCCACAACATGATGCCATTCATTTTTATGAATTCTGCAATTCTGAGAGCCTTTCTTTGGCCCGATGCGGATAAATTCTTCCTGACACTCTTTTCTGCTATTCTACTGTTGTTGCTGTCGTATCCCAAACAGACATTATGCAATACTGACAGTATTCCTAGATCTGCCATGGACGTCATGCTTTACCTGATTTGTTTCAGCCTTTAGATCTCCATTGGAACGCCGTCTGGATAGCGGCGGCCGGCAGTCTCAAAGCTGTTGACCAGCTCGGTAATGTTGTTGAACTCGTCATCGCTCAGCTCGACAAACTTAGCATTCTCCTCCACCTGAGAAGCCTTGGACGCTCCCGGGATCGGGATGACGGCGGGTTGGCCAGGCTGTCTGCCCACCGCGACCGTCCAAGCGATGGCGAGCTGACTAGCCGTGCACGACTTCTTGGCCGCCAGGTCCTCTAGGGTCTGCACGAGTTTGTAGTTGTGGGCAAAAGCATCGCCCTGGAACCGCGGGAAAAATGCTGCGAAGCCGCGTCCCTTGAAGTCATCCGCCACCTTGAACCTCCCCGTCAACATCTGCGACGCATAATCAGTGGGATGCTAAGATTGTAAAATTGTCTCGGGGAAACTTACGCCTCGTCCTAGAGGCGAGTACGCTACCACAGGGATGTTGTACTTGGCTAAAGCCGCCGCAACGCCGTTGTTGAGAATGTCCGGGGAGAAGAGACTGAGCTCGACCTCGGCAGATTGGATTGGCAGGACCTTGACGGCCTCTTCGATGGTCTTCACACTGCATTCTGACAGGGCAACCCCACCAATTTTACCTGTGTCGACGTACTCCTTCTTTAGGATGCTGAGCGTCTCTTGGAAGTCCGTATTGACATCCCTCCTGGCGATGCCAAAGACATCGAGCTTCTTCTTGCCACCAAGTTGAGCAAGTATGTTATCGGCGGACCGCCGAATGCCCTCGGGGGAACCGTCGGGTTTCAATGTCTTCACATCTACACCACCCTTGATGATGATGGTGATTTTATCTGCGTCCTCGGGGTATTTCTCAAAGTAACTCTTGAGCAGAGTCATGCTGTTGTACTCTGGGGTTCCGTAGAACTCTCCGCCGTTCCAAAGTGTCAAGCCCCTGTCGGCGGCGACCTTGAGGGCGGCAATCGCATCCTCCATGGGAGGGGGGTTGGGCCTCCAAGTGAATCCTAGCACACCCGACGAGTCAGAGAATCCTGCCGGTCTATGATTGCTTCGACCTTGAACCAGTCTTACCCATGAGGCCAAAGCCAATGGGGCCGAATCGCTTTCCTAGTACCTCGACCATGTTGATTGCGAGCTGCTTTGTGCTGATACCAGTAGATGGGAAAAGACTATGGGTTGAGAATGTAGAATGGAATTACTTGAAAGTTGTTTGGAATGGTTTGCATACTCGTTCGGTTTATTTCCAGCAGGAGAGTCGGACCTTTCTTATACCTCGCTGTGCATGAATTTTCTATGGTGCGTCATAATAGGAATGAAGTTGCGCCCCAGCCGTCTCAACTGCCTTGGAAGACACCATCTGGAGTTACACCACTATCTCCTAGCACGGGAGCCAACGACACCCCCGCCTCGCGTTCCGTTATCTCCATGCCGCCGCGGGGTTTGGCCTCTCTGGTGTTCGGCTCCGGAGGCCAAGAATGCTCTCCAAAATAAAGTAACAATATTGTGCCACTCACTGCCCGATTCGGTATACATCCATTCCCTCGTATCCCCGGCCTTGGCTGGGGTTTTCGGTCTTTGTGACGCAACAATTCGTCCGCGCATTTAGGTCCAGTTCTTCACCTGGATGAGGCTCGCGTGGTCATCACGAGCGGGCTTTGTACGACCGTTAGTCTTATCACCGATGTGAACAAGGACAACGGCAATCAGGCAAAGCCTTGCGGAGTCTGGTTCGAGCTCACGTCGTCTCTATCCTCAACACCACCTCTACACCATCTACGCAATACCCCAGCTGCTTAGGTCCTTCCTTGAGCCTGACTTCCCGCTTGACCCATCGTCCTGGCTTGCTGTCCGCGTCTTCCTCCTCATCTCTGGCCGCTCTATTTTCCAAGTTGGCTATTGGGTCAGCCACAAGGAAACCCTCGTCGTCGCTGCTGTCGTCCTCCCTATCGTCATACCCGCCGACGGGATCCCACTCCCCCGTCTCCCATACGAGGTCCACCTGCAGCGGTGTTAGGCTGAAGAGCTTGCCGGCGATGCCCTTAACGGCGTAGATGTCGAAGGATTTCGGAATCCTGGACACGCTCTTCTGCCCAGTGCCAGGGTGATAGAAGGTGACCTTGACGAGGCGGGCCTCCAAGAAAGCAGGATTAATCTCCTGGCGCCGGATCACGTCGGGTTCGCCATATATGTCGCACAGCTCCTTATAGCGTGGATGCAGCGCAAGCACCGTCGCCTCGGCAGACTCGGATACGTCGGCAAGCTGCTTGGCGATGCGTGAGAGGTAAAACATTTCAGCATTGGTGCGATCGGCCGTGGTGATACGCGTAAAGTTGAGCGATCTCAGCGAGGCCAGCCGGGCAACGGTGAACATGTGCGTCTCCTCGGACGACGACGCCTTGGAATCGGACTCGTGCTCGTCGTAGACCGGGTTGTGAGCCAGGCGCAAGGCCGTGAGACCGGGGAAGAGGGCCGGCAGTCCATCCACAAAGGACCAGCTTTGCACGTCGTTGTAGGATATGTCGAGATATGTCAGGGAAGATGTGAACACCGGGGGTGCAGACCCGGTGGCGGACAGTGCCGAGATGCTGTTGCCCTTGAGATGTAGGTTGCGCAGTGCCGTAAGCGATGTCAGGTTGGCTAGGTCTGACAGAGCCGTGAACTCGTTGAACTCGAGGTAGAGCGAAGTCAAGGTGGCAGATAGATTGAGGAAATCCACCGACGGCAAAACAGACAGCTGGTTCGTGCCACCGTTGAAGGTCTGCAGAGACGGGCATTTGCGAGCAATGCTGCCAAGCTGCTCCCAGCTGAGGTAGCCATCCTCTATGGATAGCTCTTCGACCGTCTGGAACAGCGGCTCACTAGACCGTAAAGCTGGGTCATCTTGGATGTTCTGAAAACGATTACCACTGTTATGTTCCGTAAGCTGGCAGCTAAGCATGATTTCGCAAGGACGAGACGTACTTGAGGACCAGCGTCCGCAGCACCGGCAACTCACGGCAGATGGCGGCAACCGGCCCCAACGACTCAAACAGATTCCTGCTCATGTCCAGGTGCTTGATGCTAGGACACGTGTGCCCAACCGATTCATCAGCGCCGTCCGTCGCAGCACTGTAGATACGCATGCCGTCAAGGATCACCACCTTAAGCTCGCGGAGCTGCGCAAAGCTGCGGCGGATCTTGTCAAACCCCATCTCCTCGGCCACCTTGCTGCCGGAGATGACGATCTGCGCCGGCGGCTCACCCACGGCGTCATCTTGGGCGGCATACTTTTCGTGCAGCGCGCCGATGAAGCTCTGCGGCTTGTCGGCCGGGCGGCCGGGCCTGACCAGGGATGCGGCGGTGGGCAGTTTCGATACACCTAAG
Source organism: Stachybotrys chlorohalonatus IBT 40285 (assembly GCA_000732775.1). Classification (NCBI taxonomy): domain Eukaryota; kingdom Fungi; phylum Ascomycota; class Sordariomycetes; order Hypocreales; family Stachybotryaceae; genus Stachybotrys; species Stachybotrys chlorohalonatus. The sequence goes on from KL660811.1 coordinate 27,132, forward strand.
CAGCCGCAACTTCAGCACAGGAAATCCCCATGATTGACAGGGCTAGGAGAGAGCCATTGGCCGTACATGTAAAATAGCGGACGCCCTTGTGGCTGCCGTCGTGTTTGCCGCGGGATGCATCGTCCCATTCGACGCCCAGCCAGGAGCCCGTCTGGCCGGCGACTGGGCCTATGTAGCGGACGGTGCACAGCGCGCCGTCGTAGGATATGCGCTGCCCTATGTGATGGGTTTGCGCCATCGTGCGAATTTTTCAGATATCATGCGGCCATTTAGGGGCTCTCGGTGGGAAGAGATGAGCCCGTCGGTGGAATCAGCTTTGAGGCAGCAGAGTGGTGTATACGAGTGATTTGCACTGTGCCTTGCCTAGGTACCTAATATGCCTACCTACCCAAGTAGGTAGTACACTGCAGGACTTCATTCTTCGCTCACTCTTCCCACGCAGAGAGATTCACGGTTAATCAAGGAATGAATACACCCATGGTAAGTACGAGTTATGGTAAAGTGAAGCACTTCCTTTCAATAATTCGACGGAAAAGGACCGGTGACCATGAGCGACTAGAGCCAGCACAGTGTTTATGTAGCATCAATCGAAATCCAAAACGTCCTTCATCAAAATCAGTCATTCGCTCGTTACTATCTTTTCAACCCAAATGGACACGTAATCTCTTCGTTACAGCTTGCTCTTGTCATCGCCGACATACTTGATCAACGCGCGGCCGTTGCTCAGACACACCTTGCCTCCGTCCACCTGCACCACAAACCGCACCTCCTCCCACTCGCCCTTCTTGTCGCCCGTCCTCCACACGTTGATGATGAGCTTGTCGCCCGGGCGGACGGGGCTCGCAAAGCGCGCCTGGTACTCCTTGATGTTGGCCGGATCGCTGCCGCCGAGGTGCTTCAGCAGCGCGTGCGCCGCCACGTTCCACGAGTACAGCCCGTGCATGATGTCGCCGCCAAAGCCCATCTTGGCGCCCGGCTCCGGCGTCGCGTGCAGCGGGTTGTAGTCGCCGTTCAGCCGGTACAGCAGGGCCGCCTCTCGGTTGATGGCGTGCTCGATGACCATGTCGGGCTTCTTGCCCTTGGGCGGCGGGAAGTTCTCCGTGGCCGGGCCCTTGGGGCCGCCCCAGTTGCCCTGCGCGACGAAGAAGGAGCTTGTTGTGACGGTCGAGTAGACTTCGCCGCTGCCGGCGTCGACGAGGTCCGACTTGACATCGAGGACGGAGCCCGGGCGGCCCTTGTCGAAGACGCCGACGACGGTGGAGCGGACCTCGAACTTGCGGCCCTCGGATGTCGTGGGCAGGGGCTTGAAGAGCTCGATCTTGCGCTGGCCATCAACGACGCGGCGGTAGTCGAAATCGGGGACGCCGGGGATCTTGACGGCCTTGGACGTGGCGTAGAAGTCGACCACCTCCTGGGTGTTGCCCTTGAACGCTGCCGCGGGTTAGCGAGGACGCCGGGCCCATGGGATCTAGAACAGGTAGGCGCAACGTACACAAGATGATTGGGTAAGTGGGAAACACGGCAAATTTGGGGTGAAGTTCATAGAGGAAGTGCAGCTCGTCGGCGGTGGCACCGATGGTGTTGGCAAAGAGGAGGACATCGCGCTTCAGCCAGGTCACCTCCGAGGGAGGGTACTGGAAGCCGACGCCTGGACCAGACATTGTAGATATTTGGACGGATATGTGCGAGTGAATATTAGAAATTGGTATGAGGACTGAGCCGGCGATGAAGAGAGGTCAGTTGTCTAGTATATCGTTATAGGTGTCTAGGACCCGTGTGGGTTGCTTAGAGCTCACAGCTTGTTGCTGGGCCGAGGTTCGGCTCAGTGTGGGGTAGCTCGGCAGACGATGAACCAAATCATGCCGGCAAAACATGACGGCAACCGAGAGCGCAGAAGAAAAGGTTATACTGACATATAGTACGGAATATTTCATGGGAATGGTTCATTAAGCCCACCGTGCATGAATTGGCTTCTGCATGCCATTCTGAATAGATAGTTCACATCCGGTATATTGCTGTGCAAATATACTACAGGGTAAGCGACCCCCCCTCGATAGGTGGGCTCTTGCGTTGCCAAGGTAGGTTGGCAACGGCGCTGTGGGGTCGACCTAAATTCGATTAAATCCATGGGACACGGTGAATCTTGAACCGCAAGACATCCATCCATGGCACACTCTCACCGCTCACCATCACTCTGAGGGCCCCAACCAACCGTCATCTAATTACCTTCCCACCATCTTACTGCAATGAGCACTTCATCTAATGCCGGAAGCGCCGCAGATCTTGCGTGCGAGCACCTGTGTGCCCATGTCTTCCGCATGGGCATCCTTCTCCAGGACATGTCTATCAAGACAGCTCTGTTCGACAAGGCTAAGCCTGGGAGACAGTTACAGGAGAAGGCGGACGACCAACGGCGTGAGGTCAAGCGTTACAAAGAGCTGGTCGCCGTAAGTCAATAGTTTACTGCACACGCTCCAGCCGTCATTACGAAATAACATGATCACGGAGGTCAGACTTGCGGTTCAACATGGGAATAATCATGACTAACAGCAAAAACAGTTCTGAAAGAAATAGTAGTTTACAAAAGAATGTGGAGTGATGGCCTCGTCATCCAACATCGCTCGGCCCTTCTGGTATCAATCTGCTTCCGAACAATCCGCCGCCTACTGGACCTTGCCTTGAGCCCGGTCGCATTCCTCCAAAAACCGATAAATCCCTTCCAACCCCTCAAAATCCTCCGATGACGTCTGTCTCGAAATCTTTGATGCGACTGTACTAGCATATTCATCTGGCCCATCCATCCAAGGGTTCTCGGCCATTTCGTCCATCATGGCATCACGTACAAAAGAGTCGTCGCTCAGCACCGACATGTCCTCGTACTCGTGACTACCAAGAGACCGAGCAGAACCCCCCGGAGAGGTCACTGTCTTGTCGGAACCTGGTGCGCATGGAAATTGAAGCGCCATAGCGACGCCGGGCGCATCATCAAAGTCGGCATCTTGACCAACTACTCCTCTTTGTATACCAATATCGTCACAAAGCCTCTCGATGGTCTGGGCATCGACGCCAGGGAAACGAACACGAAGGATGTTGCTTCCCTGCAGGACCACCGGCAAATCGCCCAAGACCGACAGTCGCTGGATGTCAGCATACACAGCAGTCAAATCCTTCAGCGCACGATCGAAATCCGCGGATAATCCAGGCAGAAAGCCCTCGGTGTTGAGCGATGCGCTGTTGCCGGACTCGTTGAAAGAGGAATCCAGGGAGCGGGTCATAGCGGCCGCGGCAGCCGCAAGGGGACCGACAGCGGTGACAGTGGGACTGAGGTGGAAGTCGATGAAGCCACCCGGAGTTCTGTGAGATACGGCCTGGAAGGTAGCCATTGCCTTGTCTTCAAGGTCGGAAACTGCTCGGTACTGCCTCTCCCCACGAGAGCCTAGGCCATCATATCGGAGCTTCTGCCCCGAAAGAAAAAAGGCTCTCATCGCCTGCGACACATTCTGGACAACCTGAGCGGGTGCAGCAGGTGTATGTGAAAAGTACCTCGCATTTCCGCCAAGGCTATAACCACCGGCACTTCGCGGGAAGGCACCGCCGGTCAGATTGGGTCTCAAGGTGCTGGAGAAAGGAGCACGACCCGAGCTTTGCGCCACGCGACGGCTGAGAGTTCCATTCGATCGGTCGAATCGAGACGATTTGGCCGCGGCACCTTCGGAGCTGATGAACCTCCTTACGACGTGTTCGACATTCCGAGCGGTAGCGCTGGAGAACCATCGCGCGGGGCGCTTCTGTTGCCTCAGGAGTGCGGTAGGATGAACAGGCTGTCGTCCGGTATAACCGCTTCGCACGGCCTGCGGAACACTGCCTTGGATTGTTTTAGTCGTGCTCGCAAGCTTGGTGCGAACCACTTTGGTGGTGTTTGCCACGGCGACGCGGATGAAGCGCAGGGCCATTGGTGCCCACAGCGCCTCCACGGCTGCCATGTTGGATGTTGTTCGGGTGCTCTCTACCCAAGGGGTTGGTAGAGTGTGCTTATGGGAGAATCACAAGGAAAAGCTGGGGTAGGAGGGTGTTACGCATGCCACTTATAGCTGGCAGTCATTCGCCACCGAAGCACCCGAGCCAATCGACTGCACCGCCACACAGCCTCCCAATGCGGGGCTCCGCGCTAGCTCCATATAGAGTTAGCGTCCCGGGCTTATTCCCTTTTCCTCCAACTCCTCGATTTTTTTTTTCTTGCTTGCTTCAACCTTTTTCTCTTACTTCTCCTCCAACCATCATCACCACCAAAGCCTTCTCGTGAGGTCCGGCGTACAGCCCTCCTTCATGGCATTGGTGGTTTCAGCTCCAACGGTATGTGCTTCTCTTCTTTTTTCTTCTCGAAAGACATACAAATGATGAACATCTACACGAACAATCCAATACAGACCACGCCATGGTGATTATCATATCTCTAGAATTACACTGATCAAACACGTCCACATCTCCAAATGCGGAAACACGGCGCAGAGCATTGCTAATTGCTCACAGTGAGCTCAGCTTGAGGGCAAGGTCACGTCCGGCACCAGCAGTGGTGCATCGTCACACTTGTTTGCAAAAGGTACGATAATATTTGAATTTTCTCCCCACTCCTCCCCATCCATATGATGACCACACCGACACCTTAGGGATTCCTCATACTTAATACATAATGTGGATTCTGTTGTTTTGTTTCAGCCTTGTCTGATTGGAAATTTATCTTCAATTCTTGTTCGTCCCGAGCCAATCAGCAACCTCTTGCTGACTAGACCACCTCTAGGTATACCATCCAACTCCCCCTCGTACTACACCACCAACACCGCCACATCATGATGAAGACTTGAACGAACGGGCGGACATAAACGAGCCCCAACAGGCCCTCTGCCCTAGAAAAGCAAGGCTGTACAACCCTTGTGGTGGGAGCTTGGCGGGTGCTATTGATGATGCTTCGTCACCTGATTTGTGGCATACCAAGCCTTTGGTTTTTTTTTCCTCGTCTATAGACAAACGCTAGAGTGGTTTGACTAACGGACGCTGGCCATAGGTACTTCATTCAACTTGAGAATCGGTCGCATTGTTTTCATTGCTTGATGCCACCATGATGAATTGATAAAGTATTCACACTGTTTGACCTGGGGGGGCCTTCGGGCGCCTTTTGGGAATGAACATAACTCAACTTCTGATCCTGTACGCAAGCCTGCCAATTGGTCTGGAGTCTGTCTAGGAAGCTAATAGCTGCATAGTCTTATAGCATTTGATTGCTCAGCATGTGCGACGAATTGCTACGAGGACCACCGCTGACGAATGTGGTCTGTAGGTAAATATCACCATGGACTTGACGAGAATTCCAGCGATGAAGTGAAATGGTGAGCCGAGCCCTTCTTCTTTTCTTCCTCTTACCATCTACGTGATGACTTCATTATTAGCTCTATCTGAGTTCATCGTGACGAATCCTTTTCACCTTGGAGAACTGAAATGGTCCTCATACACATCTGTTGACTTGCATCGTCGGTCGAAGCATCGTGCTAACACGCATATTCAGTTCCCTGTTTGCCACAGTACGCTTCGCATCAAGTCCGCTGGAAATGGAGATAAATCACGGGCTGTAGATGTTGATGAACTATGTAGTAATCTAATTCTACCTTGACTCTTTCCACTGCTAGATGTCTTGTCTCGTGTCTCATGTCTTCTTGATTTGTTGTCCCTTCACTTCTTTTGCTGCAGCCTGGCATTCATGCCGACAATGCAACGGATCAGGTCCCAGTCGTCATTGGCGCCGACCCAGTCCGTCACCACGACGCCGGTGCCCGCACACCCAACCTTGAGTTTTCGTGGGCCTTTGCCTTCCTCGCCGTGCCTGAGGCAGAGGTACTCGATGACAGCAGGGTTGACCTTTGCGGCGATGCGTTCCGGCCAGCAGCTCGCGTTGAAGAAGTTGCTTGCGCTGAGGAAATTGACAAACATGGGAGGCATCTTGTCCTCGCCCAGACGGTGACCCTGCTCCGCAGCGCGCTCGAGGTGACCGCGGCTGTAGTCGATCTTCTTTTCGATGTTCTGCGTCTCGGTGATCTCGTAAAAGTCCTGGACGCGAATGTGCCCGCCGCTCACCTGACCGTCCTCGCAGTTGTCTGGCCAGCTGCTGGCGTCGAGGCCGAACCCACGACCATCCCAGCACTTCTTGAGGGACTCGTCCAGTGCGAACCGGCGCACGATGACGATCCGGCCGCGGGCGGCTCCGAGCTTCGGCATCCACGGCTCCGTGTACCAGCGGTCGCGTTTCTTGTCCACGTAGGCGCGCTTCAGGTATTTGCCCAAGTCCTGGTCTGTGCCCTTGCCGGTACCCTCGCGCTTGAGACTTAAGATGACCGTCTCGCTGGGATTTGCCTCGAGGAAGTTGTAAATTTCCTCACACAAGTCGCCAAACCACTTGTTGCCGGTGAGCGAAATGGGGAAAGCGCTGTGCACCAATGCAAGTTTGTCGTCGGTAGGGTCGACGGAGACACGGATGTCGAGAAAGCGAACGCCATTGTCGAGCTGCTCGCGAACACCAACCGCCTGACAGCGGACAGATGGCAACGCCGTGTAGCACGTAGGCGAGTTGTGTGTCCCCGGAATGGAGAGGACAGGTAAGGGCCAGTCGTTGTGCAGCTCCTTCATCCACGCATTGAGCTTGGCAGAAGAAAAGATGGCGAGAAATGAACCCGTCGGTACGTAAACGACGGTTAGATCGTGAGGGCCTCCATCCAGCTTCTTCATGACAGCAGACTTCCTGGAGGGACTGGGCACATCGGTCTCGTACTTGTGGTTTTCGGTTTTGAAGGTCAAGCGGATGACCTCGCGGTTGGGGTCGGCAGTCCGGACGTCTGTCTTGAGGCTGCGGAAGGGATCAATGCAGAAGGAGACATCGTCTTCCGAGTGGGCATTTCCCTGGGCATGTGTCTCATGAGTCTTGAACTCAGTGGCATTGATGAAGCTGGAGATGGTGCCGGTGACGTTGCTGATGAGATTTCCCGTCTGCCTACGTTCACTCTCGAAACGCTCGACTCGAACGAGCTCAATTGGGTGGATGGTCAAATTTCGAATGGAAAGGTCCGCCATGGTGCCGGCTTACCACAGCTGTCAAAGTTGCTATAGAAAGGGAATGCGTCCACCAGAACCTTGACCGCATGGGCAAGCTATCTGTCTTTAGGCTTTCTCGGTCGTTTGGTGGCTGTTCGCAAAG
>KL660812.1:0-32578 GCA_000732775.1 Stachybotrys chlorohalonatus IBT 40285
CAGAGGTCTATCGCAAGATATGGCTGGCATTTCGGGGAACAGAGACTTACGGTACGCCTCAAGCGGTCGTCGAGGGCGATGGGAACTTGAAGTCGCGAGGCCGCGAGGAGAGCAGCATTCCCTATGGTAAGGGCAACTCTGGCACAATCGCAAGGGAAAGAAGAATCGACCCGCTTCTGGCGCTCTCCCGACCCAAACAGGGTTGAAGCCAGGTAGGTCGATAAGTCGCGATACAGGCTCGAGGGGGCGTGTGCCTTGGGACGTTGTTTGAGGTTGGACAATGATTTGTTCGTCTTCGTGGATCAGCCGGGTGCCTCCCTGTAGGGTGTCGTCTTCCCACAGCACTAATTAATTACTCGAGGAAGCCCATGGGCCTTGGAGATGCCGTGGAAGTGGCCCCCCTGAACAGGACGTTAATCGGGGTTGAGCCAGGGGGTGGTTCTCTGACGTTAGGGGATCTGGAGGATGATAGGCTGACCCAGTTGTCAAGAGACCTTGCTACAGTAAAGGGGGGGGAGGGGGAGGCAACCGTTCATAGTAGTTCTGCCGGTGGTGAGTGGCCAGGGTGCTAAATTGTTTGACATCCGTTGTTAGAGGGTCTTAGCAAAGGACGGCAACTGACCAATGAGATTGCGGTGATACGTCGTGGATCAGCGAACCATGCTGCATTTGGAAGAATGGCTTCACCACATCAGGTCAACCTTTTATGCATGGGGTTTCCATTCGAGTTTCCATGCTTGACCAAATCGGATCATGCTGCGAGTTGTACGGATATGTTTTTGCCTATCCATAGGGAGCTTGCTGTTTGCTCCGTGCGCAGGCCGGCCGTGGTGAATGCCACGACCTATTCGTACTTACCTATCTTCTTTCCTGGGTCATGCTGCGTGGAGATCCGTACCATGTCACTGGCTCGGGGCTTCCGACCTGCCAAATATATGCACTGGTATGATGGGGATCATCATAACCGTCTCGATCGGGACTTGAGAGTTGAGACACGCCACCAATCACGGCCGAGCTTCCTCCCAATAAGCTGTGAAGCGACGAGCTGAAAACAAGTGGTGGATGCTAAGGAGGTATTCGTACATGGAGATTCCACCACAGCCCCTGGTCCAATGAACCGATGGGTCTCGAGATTGAGCAACACCCGGCTTGGTGCTTCATCGGTGCGAATAGAGACTTGATAGGGCTGGCCCCGTCTTCAAAAGAAGAATCGCCCAGTGGCCGTGCGACTGTCGCATGGCCTTGCAACTCCCAGCTTCACATGCTTGGTCAAAGCCGATGGCCCACTTGAAATGCCGTTCCTCCACTACCCGTCACAAAGCATCCCGTTCTCCCGACGTCATACGAGATGAAGGGGCACAAGGGAAACAAACGCTGCTTGCCTTAGTCCCGAAGTGCAATCGACATTTTCCAGCTATTTCCTGCAAGAAAAACTGTTTGACCTGGTGGCAATGGGAGAAGCGGCAACCCGTGCATTCGAGATGCGGGCCATATACAGTGCCAATTTATCCATTACGACTAGCAACTGTCGTATAAAGTAACGACACAGCCATTGCTTTGCGGAGGTTACAGATACATGCAAATTTCTTAAAGGGCGACCATGTGCGGCCTAGAACAACTAAAGCAAGCACAATATGGAGTTCAGTTAACTCCACAGCCTGCTTGTCTGAACAGAGGGCTTCACGCTGCAATGTTTGCCACGAAGAAAACCACCTCCATGATTGAGTAGCCATATATCCTTCTCAACATTACCCATCCATTACCCCATCATTGTAGACGACCCGTGAGAATCTACTTTACAGTGACAGACATTGGTCGACCATGTGAACAGATACAGGAGGGCTTCAACCGGCTTCAACAACTTTCTTCCCTTGCTTTCCTTATTGAGAGACTCTCTGCTCAAAATCCCCGCCTGAGTCGGGCATTGCATTCTCACCATCCACAGCCCTGTCTTTTATTCCACCATACCTTGTCGTGGCCCTGGAATGGGCTGCATTACGAACCCCGGTCTCACTTTCGGACTTGCCAATTATAGCCACACTCGAATCCCGGCCCTAGGGGTACGTGGCCCCTTGCCGAAGCACGCCGCTATCCCTCATCCAGCCTTGTCGAGGACCTCTGGGCCGACATACCTACCAAACGCGTTCGCCATCGTCACCAGCCCATTCGCAGCATCCACGAGCCACGACCACCACGAGCGGCTCAGGGACTAGTTCCCCAGTTCCGTCACCATGGCTCGCACGTCGGCTCTCAAGGTGAACCCTCCCACAACCCCCGACAGTATTTTCTCCATTCCGAGCCTGGACTGACAATCCCGCAGACCTTGATTGTTCCCGCCGTCATCTCCCTCCTCATCTTCCTCCTCCTCACCTTCGTTCTCGTCCCGATATGGCGCCACTACCGCGCCCGCTACGGCCAGTACCTGCCGCTCGATGCCATCACCAGCCAGACCATGTCGCTGCGCCATCGCATTCTTAACCGCATAACGCAGTGGATACTGGCGCCGCCCTGGCGGAGATCGAGGGACACGGCCTCCGCCGTGGGCAACGGAACTTCGGATAACGACCTTGAGGACGGCGAGGAGCTGAGCGTGGTCGACGACGATGCATGGAGTGCTGTTGAAGGGCAGAGCCAGCTTGGGCGACACGATTCGACATCGCGGCTGAGTAGAGAGTATGTTGTGACCCTCGGACAGTTTTCTTTTGGGATAATGCTAACATGTTATAAGTTTGGAAGCTGTTTTTAGAGACGATAGTGACGAAGAACCAAGTCGTCTAAGGACAAATTGAAGATATTAAATGGTTCCCGTCACCAAGCAAAGACTGCCTATGTGTTGCACTGTGTTCTATTTCCCCCATCCCCGAGCCTTTACGTTATGTGTCAGCAGGAATGGCGGCTCACACGTCATATGTGCAAACCTGCACTGAAATCATCGCTTTGATATTGACTACAAACCAGAACCAAACTGAACGCTGTCAACATCACTCACGCTGAACAACATCATCAACCCTTCATCCTGCGGCTGAAAATGCATCCTACACGCTAAGAATTGTTGGTAATATAGAACGGATCGGTAGTCACATAGCTGCCATTTCGAATATCCCACTGACAAAGAGGTCATTCACACCTGCCAATGCACTTGACCGAAAGTGCCTACCGCGGGTCAGTTACTCGATCCAGCCGCTTCGGGGTAGCACGTCAAGATAGTTACATCTTGATTCTTGCTGACGGGCTTGGCCGGTTTGTGTTTTTCGTGATAGTCCGAACCGAGGCGGAGCACTTCCAACCTACAAGACTGTAGCTGGTGTCGCTTCGACATTCTCGCCGATGGACAGCGCCGAGAGATTTGAGTGGCTGTAGACGCTACCCGTCTTTGAACTTGGCAGGTAATCGGGTTTGTTGATCACGACCCCAAAGGTGACATGGGCTTTGGTGATACTCTGCTGGTGCTTGGCTGGTGTGCCGTTCTCCTGATTCTCGTTCGTGTCACCGCTCAAGCTAGTCGAAATTGTGCGAGTTTTACCGACACCAGGCAAATGCACCCTTGGCTTGGGAGATGCCACGTTAAAGGATGGATCCTGTCGCCAGTCGTTATCAAAATGATTTTCAAGGAAAGCTCCTGTTGGCACTGCTCTGTCGGCTGGCAAAGTGTTTTGTTGATGGCCCTCGATATCCAGCAGAGGAAAAGGTCCCGGTGATGATTGCCTCGACACTGCCGCAGGATTTGATGGAATCTGGTCTTCATTATTGACCAGCGTCAAAGCAGTCGAGTCAATTCTGGTTTCCGTGCGATTTTCAAGGGCATTGTGCGTTTCGTTCGATGGGTCTTTGGAAGCTGCTTCAAAAGTTCGACGATTATCCGGAGAACGACTTTCGGGAGAGTCATCGAGCCGCATCCGCGTGCGGCAGGACCGAACAATTCCGGGTCTACGACGCTGGAAAGGGTACACGACAACTCTTACAGCCTTCATAAAGATTCTCTTAGCCCCCGCCGTTGCCCTGTTTCGAGGCATAATAGTAACGAATAGTGGTCTAAGCCGTGGCTGGTACAATAGTTGGCTGTTGGAAGAGAAATGAAGTTTGGAGTCGGCCTGGAGGTGTATGTACTATAAGATATGCTTCACTGAGCAATTCAAACGAGGATTCAATAAGGAGAGTCAGGAGAGGAGTGATTGTATTCCAGAAAGAGCGAATATGAAGGTGGTGATGGTACAAGTTCAAGTTCAATTTCAAGAGCAGACGGCCGGTGTAGAATCAGCACCATGGACCATTCTAGACTGCCACCTGCCGTACCACGGTTCGCTCTCGCAGGGAAAGAGTAAGAGATATATATTAAAGGATTAAATTTCGAGTGGTGGCTTTCACAAGCTGCCCGGTCCCTTGATGCTTGGCCTGCAAGAACGGCGCCCTTCCCACCTGCGGCGCTTCTGCGATGCCGCGACGTTGCATTAGCCTTACGATGCTTTGAACATACAATATGCAAGATATTTATTACAATGTTATGCATCCCATTTCATATTCGAGACGAAGGCTGGAATTCTTTGACGCCTGTACTGTTATCACTGTAAACAAACCCCTTTGAAATGGCTACTTCACAAGTACCCCCACCAAACCTCAGCACCGTGACAACTTCGCCTCATCCAACCCATTCAATGAAGGGATAGCTCAGCCAAAGATCGCATTCTGCACACCCGGTGGCATCAAGATGAGGTTTAACACCGAGTTGAAGAACCCGAGAACCTTTGCAAGTGAGCATTTCCCCACAAACCCAGCTCTGTCGTTCCGCGCGATGTGAGACTGACCGACGCCGTCGCCGCCCCACGCAGAGTTCACGGCCGCGCTCTCCTCTCTCGAGAAAATCGCCTGGGTCCGTCTTAGTGATGACACGGTCCGTTTCACCGTGATACCCGACGTGGGATCGCAAGTATGGGCGTAAGAAAAAAAGCCTCCCCAGAAAGGGCTTGTCTGACGTTGCGACCCTTCTTCCAGCTCATTATCAAAAGACCTAATCTTTCACAATTACAACATCGAATCCGCGGAATTTTCCAACACCATCAATCTGGAGCTCCCTCTGCAGCCGCTGCAACGTGCCCTCAGGTCTGCCGTCAACTGCGTGTCAGCCTCACTGCGCCTGACCAAGAAGGAGGGTGTGCCTGTTTTGTTCATGACCATCACCACAACCACCGACACGGACAAGAACGCCCACGGTCAGAAAAAAGCTACAGCCAGTGATCCATTTGATGGCGAAGATGATGTATTCGAAGAAGAGCATGCCAAGACGTCGTTACGTAGAGACCACGAGAAGATCATTACACAGGTCATTCCCGTCCGGGTCCTCCAACCGAACATAGTTGAGACTATCATGCAGCCCAAAGTGAGAGACCCCGACGTCAACATTCAACTCCCGCCGCTTCTCCAGCTCAAGGCCATCTCAGATCGCTTTACCAAGTTGGCCCTCGCCTCCCCAAACTCAAACAAGTCCCCAAAGCTGGAATTAAGCGCCAACATGCACGGAGGCCTACGACTGCGGGTATCTACAGATGCTATCGACATCAGTAGCTCCTGGTCCGGTCTCGAAAACCCTCAGCTTGTCCCCGACCAGCTCGATGGTCCCATAGAGGAGCAACCCAGCTCAATATTCCGCGCGGCAGGTCCCGACAAGTGGGCGACGGTTCGGGTAGACGGCAAGGACTGGAGTCGGGTCTTGAGCGTTGGCAGACTCGATGGCAGAGTCATTGCCAGCTTCCTCGACGGCCATGCACTTATTCTCTATGTCTTCGTCTCACAGTACGACGACGAAGGGGAGTCGGTGCTCACTGTAAGGATTATAACATCGCTCCCTAACTAACAACTGCTAATATTCAGCAGTATTATGTACAATCCTACAGCCAGTAGCACTTTAGTGGGAGGTAATGACTCCTTCAGGCTCGCGGTAGGAAGTTCATAGCATTTTGCTTCCGTGGGTGAAGACATCACGGAGGAGACTGTTCGTATTTTGGTGAACTGAATGTTCGGTTACTTTTGGCTGCTGTAGATACGGCGGATATCTTTTATCCACTCGTCTCAACATATTGAGTTACAAGAGCGGCTTGGGAAAATTGATCTGCGACATCTACTCATCATCGTTTGTTGGCCATCCCTAATCAGGATAGTAGGAAAAGCTGTGAGACGCTGTGGACAATCGTGGCGGGAGAGACAAAGCCATGACAGGCCTTCGCTATTGATACTCTAACAGAAATGGATATGTTCCAACACGCCGGGGCGAGTAATTAATACAGTCAAAGAAGGGAGTCGCCCTCTATACCCGCGCTATTTCAAACGCCCCTCCTCTCCCAACGTCAAGATTATTACAAGTCATACAATATATGGCTTTCGCGGCGGCAGGTCTAATAGAAAACACCCGCCCCTTTGTTACAAGATTACTCCAAGTACGGGCGGTGGTTTGAGCGCACAAAGGAATCGTCGGATCTGCAGATGCGACGGGTGGGCTGCTTATTTCGACATGACATCGACATAGCGGCCACTCTTCCTCGCCTTCTTCTGGCCCGGCTTGCGGGGTCCAGAAGCACTGAGGAGGTCGTCAATGCTGCTGGCATTACTCATGCTCGTGGCCGGTCTGCTTGGAGGCGCGCTGGGCGGTCCCGTAGCACTCATGCCGCTGGGCGTGCGGCCCATGGGTGGTGCTGTGCCCACGCTGTCCTGCGATGGTTGTCTCGCAAGTTCGTGAACCGCCGATGGGATAGGCGGTGGCGTTCCTGCGATCTGCCTAGGGGGCGGTGCGCTAGCTCGACCCGATGATGGCGGAGGAGTGGAAGAGGCTGGAGGTGGCGTGCTGGTAGCTGCTCTCGGAGCTTTCGGGGGCGGTGGTGTCGCCGTCTTCGCCTCGACGTTCTCAGCACCGGGCTTTTTGTTGATCCATCGCTTGAGGTCGGGATCATATACGAAGCTGCTGGATTCACCAAGCTTCGCCCGAATCGGTTTGTTAGAAGCTGCCTCTCCGGCACCGCTCATATCGGCTGGCTTCTTGCCGCCAAACCATCCGCCGAAACCCCAGCCTTTCTTCGTTGCCTGCTGAGCCGCAGCACGTTTGGCTAGCAAGTGTGTTAGTCAACGGGGGCCTTATCGATGCGGGAAAACAACTCACCATCCTCTTCGGCTGCCTTCCGGAACATCTCCTCGTTCTCACGATCCTTTTCTGCCTTCGACTTATCTTGTGCTTTCAGTGCGGGGATGTCGTCCTCATCGTCATCCATGAAGCTCTTCTTCTTCGGCTTAGGTTCATCATCATCATCGGCTGTCGACGTCAAGCCCGGGTCGTAAGAGGGTGGTTCGTAGCCATATGGTTGAAATGACGGAGCCTCATATCCACTTGTGGAGGCTCCATTGTTGTTGATGGCATGCTCCTGACTTGGAGCATCTCCTGTCTGTGGCGGCTCATACCCAAAGGTAGTTGGTTGATAGCCTAAGGCAGGAGATTCTGTCTCCTGCTGTCCGGTGCCATAGGAGCTCTGTATGTTGGGTGATTCCTGCAACCCGTATGGTGCGGGTGCAGAATTGTTTTGAAGAGGCTGGGAACCCGAAGCGGCGGCTTGCGGTGCATATTCATAGGGGCTGCGAAGGGCTTCGCTTGAACTGCGACCCAGAGACGATCCGGTTGCTGGTGCGTATTGTGACGAAGGTGTATACTGGGATGACGGCGCGTATTGGGATGCAGGTTCGTACATGGACATTGCTGGGGCGGGTTGACCGGGTTGACCGGCCATTGAAGCATATCTCGAAGATGCAGCCGAATGTGTAGGAGGCACCACATTTGCTCCGTAATTTGGCGAACCGCCGCCGTACGGCTCAAAATTCGATATGGAAGGCGAGCGACTCATGGTAGGTGTCGTAGCGATCCGAGCGAATGGACCATTCTCAGTCTCTCCGGTGCTAGCCTTGCCAGTAGCATCGTTTTCATCACCAGCAACAAATTTGTTGAACCTGTTCCACATGCTGTCGGAAACCTTGTTCATGCTCGGCTTCGAAATCCAGGAAGACGTCCCGTCCTTGGGGGCTTGCCTCAACCGAGTGGCAAAGTCATCAATCGTAGCCTCCAGAATAGCGTGGTGGTAAGGAGATCTCCTAGTTTGGGATGCCATGGCGGAAAGGAGAGTATCGCAATAAGCAAGAGCTTTATCCCGATGCCCGTATTCAGCCAATGCCATGGCGTGCTGGAACTTGTATGCTGCAAGATGAGGCAGCCCATTTGCAGCGATGGCAACGCCACTTAGCGAGAGACCGTACTCGTAGATCTCGCTTAGCTGCACTGCTTCAAGATCCTTGGCAAAGTAGCCCGTCGCGTGGCGCTGGTCTATCCCCAGGAGCGTGAAGCTAGCGTTGGGGTCATCCAAGCCACCGTTGACGGCAACCTGTCTGCTAAACAGAAAGCACACATGAGCCGCTTCAGGTCGACCGTAGCTAGACAGCAGGTTCCCAAGGGCGTGCAGTCCACGAACATCATCGGTGCTGCGGTTGCTGAGAATCAGGGTCAAAGTCTCTCGCCATTTGTCCAACCCATCCGCGTTGTTGACCG
This sequence comes from Stachybotrys chlorohalonatus IBT 40285, assembly GCA_000732775.1. Classification (NCBI taxonomy): domain Eukaryota; kingdom Fungi; phylum Ascomycota; class Sordariomycetes; order Hypocreales; family Stachybotryaceae; genus Stachybotrys; species Stachybotrys chlorohalonatus. Next base: position 8,573 of record KL660812.1, read on the forward strand.
AGGAGTCGAGCGAAGCTGCAGTAGACAGTAATTGTAAGCCTGCCCGGGCATGAACAGGAACAAGCTCGTCCACGCAGTCGTCAAAGTTCCCGGACAGGACTTTATAAAGCGCCCCGATCGATTCGTTGTTGTGACCCGGGAAATTTACTTCTTTCCGTACAAACTCCTGCGCAACTCTCTTGTACAGGTCTGAGGACACAGTATTGGAAATGAGCATTGCATGCGCCCAAAGGCGTTTGTCTGCTGCAGCCCAGACCGCTGCCTCACGGTCCCCCCTCAAAAGATGATGCCGAATTTGATCCATAGCAGCGGCATCGGCACCATCAGCCTGCATCGAGGTAACAGGGGCCGTCTGTGCACCCACGGTCGCTGGGAAAAGGGCATCGTTGTCTGCAGTTGGCGTCATGGTCCCGGGCGAGAGTATGTCGCGGACTGCCTTTTCAACTGCAGGACTGCCCTCGAGAGTCCCGTCGAATTCGACAAAGACGCGGATGATTTTCCACAGAAGTAGACGCTCGACGGCACGCTTATCATCAGGGGATAGTTGTGCGTGGAACGAGACTTCAGGCAGTTCCTTTTCCAGACTATCAATGACTGTAGTCAACCACGAGAGGGCTTCCTTCTTCTTGGACTTGCCCTTCAATGGCCCCGGAAACTTTATCAGACGATCTGATAGCGGTGCATATTCTCTGATATTCTTGACATGGACTTCTCCAGGCGTTCGATAGATCGTGGGAACCGTTTGATTCAACCCGTAGCGGGGCACGCTCTTTGGAAAGGTGGTGACAACGGTACCGCCGACGCCCCAAGCAATGATCGGCACGCCTTTCCACCGCTGAAGCGGATCTTGCTCGCGCCCATCTGTTGGCGGGACGATCTGCATGGTGAGAGATTGCCCACGAGCGCGAGAGTGGCCGGGCTGTGGTGCCGCCTTGGCCAGTACTGGAGATGTGGGTGAATGTGTTGAAGAAGTGTGGCGACCGGACTCGGACGATCTCGTCGCTGGCCTGCCTGGAGACTGGGTTTGACTACGCGGAGGCGCAATAGACCCAGAGTACGCCGCTGCCGCAGGCTGAGGAGCGTAGTTTGACGATGTCTTCCTGGGTGACAAGATTGGCTGCCCAGAAACGCCCGTAGGCGGCGGTGGTGTTTGGCGAAGTGTCGCTGCCGGCGGTGCGACGGGGCTGTACCTGGCTTCGCCATTGACCAAATGCCCTTCAACCGCCGCATCCGCAGATACGGACTGCTCTAGCTCCTCGTCCACTTCCCGCGTGGGGGGCAATGACGAAATCCTATTCAGCCTTGGCTCGTACGAGGAACTAGTTCGCCGATCCGCAAAGTAGGCATCACCGTTGGCGCCAGAACCAGCATGAGTCTTGTTATGGTTGAATTCGAAATGGGCCAAGGGGCTAGACGTGCGAGGCTGGTGAGGAAGCATGGCAGGGGGAACTGGGGAGGTGACAGCCGGACCGTATCCGTGATTGGACCGAGCTGCTACAGGAGCAGGCGAATACCGAGCGGATACTGCAGGCGGCCCGGTGGAGGTGGGTTTCGGGGCTGGAGAGTACCTGGTAGCATTACTTGATGGTGGCGGCATGGGAGGTGCTGATGAGTCCAGGGCGGCATAGGGGCTTATCCTGTCTGGCGCAACTAGATTTGAAATACCAGCGTGTTGTGGTTCGCCTGTTGAACCAGAAGACGATGGAGGACGCTGGGCTGGTGGAGGATGAATCTGGCCAGCAGGAGGGCCCATCGGGGGAGCCATAGGCGAGGGCCCAGCCGAGAATGAACCGCTCCCATGGAGAGCTGGCGAGGGCACCCTGTTGCTTTGTCGGGAAGCCGAGCGCGGCTTGATAGTGATTGGAAGATCTTCAAAGAATCCGTTTTTCGACGACACAGTAGCAGGAGTGGGCTTCTGCGTGGGAGGCGCCGTGTGGCTATACAGCTCGGGAGCGAATCCATTGCCTTTGGCCGAGGACGGCGGTGGAGGTACTTGCGATGACTGTGAAGCCGGAGCCGAGGCCAACTGCTGCATGCTCGGGCGCTTCCGTGGCTTGAGTGCCGTATTTACAAGATCGGTCGGTAGGTCGTACGGTGAAGAATATCCGCCTTTGGTCTTGTCTGCAAAGCTCTCGGCTTTGCTCACCTCGGGCCGCTGTGGCTGGACGGTTCCATATCCAGGTACGGTGTTGTAAGGACTGGTCGGAAATTGAGGCGAGTAGAGAGGGTTCGAGACAGGACTGATGATCGGAGTTGCTGATGCCCCTGGAAGTGTCTGAGGTGCGTAAGAGGCGGCACGAGAAATCGGGGCAGGCTGAGGTGGTTGAGTGGTCTCGACGGTCCCCTCATCCTCTTCGAGAAATCCTTCGTCGTCGCTACCCCAGAACGCCGCCGGGTCTACAGTCTTGTTTGCATTCCCGGCGTCGTCCACAAGAAACTCATCCTCGTCATCGCTAGCAAAAGCTTCTTGCCATTTAGCAGCAAGATCTTCCGTGGTTGGAGGCTCAACAGATTCAGTGGCCTGTTCTGAGCCTAAGCTGATGCCAAGCCCAGCTGCATCAGTCCCGGCTTCAGTATTTTTATCTGTTGGACGGTCTTCCTCTTCTTCCACTTCCAGGGTACCTTCCAGTGGCGTTTGGGAAGCGGGCTCCGGCGTCATCGAAGCAAGAACTTGCATCGTCGATTTTCGTTGCAAAGGCTGAATATCCGGCTCTTTGCCAGTCTCCTGGACCTGCGCGAAAAACTCGTCATCGCCGTCCTCGTCGTCGAACGACGCGGTCACATTGCCCGTTGCGCCGCCTTCGGAAAGTAGAGGAATACCCTCGGCGTATCGGGCCTCGTCTGCAGCACCATCGTGTCCTTGGATGTCGCCGCCGATGGATCGCGAGTGAGAGTGCTTACTCTTTCCCGGTGGGTTTGTAGCCGTGCCAGCCTGCCTCGTGGCTTCTTGGGCAAGGTCTGGCTGATTTTGGGATGCCCCCTCGTCCGACTCCTGCTCATCCGACTCCTGCTCATCCGACTCCTCCTCCGACTCCTCCTCCGACTCGTCCGACTCGTCCGACTCCTCATCCGACTCTTGCATCACATCCAAAGCCTGGCTGGTCGTCAGGGGTTCGTCGTTATTGGCCGAAGCGGAGGCGATTGGCGGAACGACTGGGAACGAGTTCGTTCGATCAGACGGTCCCATAAACTTGAATGGATCTGGCTCATTTTGCGACACATTCCAATCACCCTCATCCTCGTCGTGGAAGTTCGGCTCATGGGAGACGGTGCGAGCAAAGGACATCGAACTACCATGTTGCGCTTTAGATGGCCGCTGTGCGGAATTGTCTTCCGATTCCTCTTCCGATTCTTCCGATTCTTCTTCCGAGTCGTCTTCCTCATTATCCGGTGAGCCAGCTGCGGGATGCTCAGGGGCGGACGCGGTTGCAGAGGCTGTGGCCTCAGTTGACTCGCCCGGCTTCACGGAGGATTCCTGGGGACCTCCTGCCCCATCGCCGTCGCTGTCGTCAGAGGATGAAGAGCTTCCATTGTTCTCTGAGTCGTCTGAGAGAACGGCTTTGAGCGAGCTCGGCTCCTGTGATGCGCTGTACTGGGGCCGTGGTGGCGAGGAGGAAGACTGGGTATCGTCGGACGAGTCGATGTCGGGGACTTTGCGTTCGCTATCAGGCATCAATGCCGGATTCCATGACGATGTCGGCCGGTCGCTAGCCATCTCTGAATCAAATAAACAATATCGCCGCGATCAAGCGTCCATAAGTAGAATACTTGGCAGCGAGGGTCAGTAATCGTCGGCGAACATAGGGGGTCGTCCGGCGTGGAGAGGGAGGGAATTGCGAGCCACCCACTGGCGGCACTAGTAGCACTCACTTATACAGAAGAATGGAAGTTAATCTTCAAAAAGACGAGCGTGTCACCATGCCAAGTCTAAAAGGTGTATGGCTTTCAGAATCAGCGTCCGCGGGAAGAAGGACTGCTGTCGTCGTTCGCGATGAGATTGCAGCACATGCGAATTATCCAAGGGTGGGAGAGCCGGGTGGATGTTGATGAGGAAATCTGTTCGTTAGAGCTCCGTGCCAACCTGGGCGACTCCCGGGCCTTCGTCATTGACGGGCCTTGCCAGAACACGGCTAGCGCAGCATTCCCCCAAGGATTACCCTACAGTAGGTACCTACTTACACAGGCTTGAGTCGGGAGGTACTTTGGAATCGGTAAACTCCTCGAGGTCAGCGACAGACGATCAGGTCTCGGAGTAAGACCATAAGCGTATCATGGCGAGCTTATGCCTGGATTATACTGACAGACGGCTAAGTCTCACTTCAGGCATGGCTAGAATGCTGTGCAGCTCTGACGCAAGTGTCAGTTGTAAACTGGAATCCATCCATCTCGACATTCTAAGTACTAGGTACTAACCTCCTGTGCTCTGAACGGTACGTACCTCCAGTCGCCACAAAGCCTGGCAAGGGGCCCACTGTCCGGGACTAGAAGCCTTCTGACGTCCCAGGCGGTGCACCCGATCGTTCAGGGACCTGGAGAGGACGTACCCATAGCCTGCCCATGACACTCTGCGTAATGTGACTGGCCAAAAAAAAGGCAGCCTAGACATACATCACCAGACTTCCCTCTCAACTGCCCTCTAGTCCCAGTCGACATTGGTGCCCCTCTCCAAGCCTCTTGCCTCCATCGTGTACCATCGATCGAAGCTTCGTCATAGCTACCCCGTATCCGAATGATGCTCCCCGGTGTCCAGAACAGTTACCCCTGAGCCGGCCGCTTGAAATCACACCCGAGCTTGCGACGACACCGCACGTCATGCAGCATCCTCGAAGGCGCTGTTGACATAGCTATTCAAGTCCAAATCCACAACTCCGACACGATCTGGAGGTGGCGGAATGCCTTCCAAACCGTCATATCAACCGACCGAGCTGCCCGACTCCCCGACGCATGACTCCGACTCCGATCTTGATATCGACATCCAGGAGCTCGACCCCATATCGACCACGCCGGCACGAGGGCAAGCGCAGGACCAACAAGTCGCCGAGCACAGAACGTCTAGGATTGCCTTGCGGAACTTGCGCATGGGCGGGCTGAGACGTGCCAATAAGAGAGGCCGTGAGTATGGCGACCTTGGCCAAGACAGAGATGCGGCGGATGAGCAGGCACTTTTGGGTGGTGGAGACGCGGCGACGTCGCGCTGGTCGGACGGAAGCCACGGGGATGATGGTCGGCCGCTGCTAGGCGAACGGAGCAGCCAGCCTCGGAGATCCTCTGTATCTGCGCGGTTGTCGTCTTTGCGCCTGCCAAGCTTCATGTCGAGTTCCAAAAAGAGCCAAGAGAACGACGAGGAGGAACAAGAAGAGGACGATCCATCATCGGCCAGACTGGTCGCCGTCGGGGCGAACCAATCGACGAAGTTCCCCTCAAACATCATCTCCAATGCCAAATACACGGCTCTCACTTTCCTCCCAATCACCCTGTACAATGAATTCTCCTTCTTCTTCAACATGTACTTTCTGCTCGTCGCTTTGTCGCAGGCAATTCCGGCGTTACGTATTGGCTACCTCACTACATACGTTGCCCCTTTGGCTTTTGTGCTGTGTATCACAATGGGCAAAGAGGCTTATGATGATGTCGCCAGGAGGAGAAGAGATACCGAAGCCAACTCTGAAGAATATACTGTCCTGGTATTCAGCGACCCAACAATGCACCCCGGGGCTGTGCGCACACGACGAACACTGAAGTCGGACTCTGCTAGGAAAGTGTCTAAACGATACCGTGCACCTAGGCAGAGCATGTCGGAAATACCAGAGGAACAGGAGCAGGGGGAGCTAACTCAGCCCTCTTCTTTCGTGCAAGAATTCAGCCGAAAGTCAAAGGACCTCAAAGTCGGTGACGTCCTCAAGCTAAGCAAAGGCCAGCGAGTACCATCTGACGTGGTTATCTTGCAATGCTACACGGCCGAGGGCGCTACCACCGCCGCTGAGGCTCAACAAACTCATGAAGAGGAGCTACTTGCGTTTGCGGAAGAAGAACCCTCTTCGAGCTCCAAGGGAAAGATGCCGGAGGTACATCAACCCTCGTCTGAGAAGGACGAGTCTTCGGGCGAGACTTTTATCAGAACAGACCAGCTCGATGGCGAGACTGATTGGAAGCTCAGGCTCGCCTCGCCGCTGTCTCAAAACCTTCAAGTAGAGGAATTCGTTCGTCTTCGCGTTACAGGTGGGAAACCTGATCGAAAAGTGAACGAGTTTCTTGGGAAAATTGAACTTCTCTCCAGTCAGGCGGATACTGCAAGCCATACGGATCTGGAAGATGAAGATAGCATCAAATCTGCGCCCCTTTCCATCGATAACACGGCTTGGGCCAACACAGTCATTGCGTCTCAAGCGACGACGCTTGCAGTCATCATGTACACTGGTCCACAAACACGATCTGCTCTGTCAACAGCACCGTCCCGCTCGAAAACCGGTCTCCTCGAGTATGAGATCAACTCTCTAACAAAAATCCTTTGCGCCCTCACTTTGGGGCTATCAGTGCTCTTGGTTGCTCTTGAGGGGTTCGAGAGTACCGAGGGCAACGTGTGGTATATCAAGATCATGCGCTTTCTAGTTCTTTTCTCGACTATCGTGCCCATCAGCTTACGAGTCAATCTTGATCTCGGAAAGAGCGCCTATTCCTATTTCATTCAGAGAGACCCCGGCATTCCGGGCGCTGTTGTTCGAACGAGTACTATACCCGAGGACCTTGGCCGTATCGAGTATCTACTCAGTGACAAAACGGGCACACTGACCCAGAATGAGATGGAAATGAAGAAAATACATGTCGGTACTGTTTCGTACGCCAACGAAGCAATGGACGAGGTTGCCACCTACGTTCGACAAGTATTTCATGTTCCCCCAACGATGGATCCTGCGGTACAATCAATGCTCATTACACCCTCGTCAAATTACAACGCTACTGCCAATGCCGGCTCGACCCGAACGAGACGAGAGATTGGTACGCGCGTACGGGATGTCGTTCTAGCTCTGGCTTTGTGCCATAATGTCACACCTACCACGGACGTGGAGGATGGGAAAGAGTTGATATCATATCAGGCCTCATCGCCAGACGAGATAGCCATTGTTAAATGGACAGAGTCTGTGGGCCTTAGACTGGCGTCGCGAGATCGCAAGAGCATGACTCTAGAATCAACAAAGAGCGGAAGGCCCATTGTACGTGTTCGTATCCTTGAAATATTTCCCTTTACATCCGAAGGCAAGAGGATGGGTATTGTCGTTCACTTCCAGGATAACATCAACACGAAGAACACGGATCTCACCAGTGGCGATATCTGGTTCTACCAGAAAGGTGCCGATACTGTCATGACTTCTATTGTCGCCGCCAATGACTGGCTCGACGAAGAGACTGCCAACATGGCCAGAGAAGGACTGCGCACGCTGGTTGTTGGCCGCAAGAAGCTTTCTTATCAACAGTACCAGGAGTTTTCGTCCAAGTATCAAGATGCCTCTCTTGCTATTTCGGGGCGTGACGCTGGAATGCAGAGAGTCATCTCTCAGTATCTGGAAAATGACCTTGAGTTGCTCGGTGTCACTGGTGTTGAGGATAAGCTTCAGAGAGACGTCAAACCCTCTCTGGAGTTACTGCGCAATGCTGGCATCAAGATTTGGATGCTGACCGGTGACAAAGTCGAGACAGCACGATGTGTCGCCGTCAGCTCCAAGCTGGTAGCCAGGGGCCAGTACATCTATACGGTTGCAAAGCTCACCCACAAGGATAATGCACAGGATCATCTTGACTTCCTTCGCGGCAAAACTGATGCTTGTTTACTCATTGATGGAGAGAGTCTCACCCTATTTCTCACCTACTTCCGCATTGAATTCATCTCCATTGCCGTCCAGCTCCCCACGGTCGTCGCATGTCGATGCTCTCCTACCCAGAAAGCCGAGGTCGCCAAGCTCATCAAGGAGTACACCAAGAAGCGTGTGTGCTGCATCGGTGATGGTGGCAATGATGTCTCCATGATTCAAGCTGCCGATGTTGGTGTTGGTATCGTTGGCAAGGAGGGTCGCCAGGCCAGTCTAGCCGCCGACTTCTCCATCGAGCAGTTTTGCCATTTGGTCAAGCTGCTTGTATGGCATGGGCGCAACAGCTACAAACGAAGCGCCAAGCTCGCTCAGTTTGTTATTCATCGTGGCCTAATCATCGCCGTCTGTCAAACCATGTACAGCATTGCCAGGAAGTTCGAGCCAGACGGCTTGTACAAGGTATGTTTGCACGCTCGTGCGACGGTTTCTTAGACGTTTACATGCTGACTTGGTTAAAGGATTGGCTCCTCGTTGGCTATGCTACCGTATACACCGCAGCACCCGTATTGTCCCTGGTCCTTGATAAGGACGTCGACGAGAACGTGGCAAATCTTTACCCGGAGCTTTACAAAGAACTGACTTCTGGGCGTTCGTTGTCGTACAGGACGTTCTTCGTATGGGTGCTCGTCTCGGTCTATCAAGGAAGTATAATTCAAGGGCTATCGCAAATCCTCACTGAGGTTGACGGGAAACGCATGGTGGCCGTCAGCTACACCGTGCTTGTCCTCAATGAGCTGCTCATGGTTGCCATTGAAATCACCACATGGCATCCCGTCATGATTCTGAGTATTGTGGGAACATTTGTCTTTTACATCGGCTCTTTACCCTTCCTGGGCGATTATTACGATCTCGCATTTATTATTTCTTGGTACGTGAACTTTCATTTGTTCTACTGTTGCTGGCATCAGTACTAACAGCCAAGCAGGGGATTTGTATGGCGCGTCTTTGCCATTGGAGCTATTTCTCTTATTCCCCCATACGCGGGCAAGGTGATCCGGCGGACGATGAAGCCGCCGTCGTATAGGAAAGTTCAAAGTACATAACCAATGCGGTGAATTTTGTGGCCTGGTCTTGTCCTATCAATGGCACCAATTTCGAGTATGGTACATTTTGCTACAAATAGAAATATACATGATGAGATACGCCTCAGCCGTCCAGCATTTTTGCTACATAGAAAGTCGTACAATAGTTTGCATATGAGTTACAGTTTTAATACAAGCCAGTCCCTTGCCAACGCCGGGTGCTGTTCTTGCAGTCGAGCTGCCACGCCCTCAATAGGTCCCTGGGTTTGCTGCCCGCCGAGCCAGACCTTGGGGCCGGCATAGTGCGATATGAAGCCGTCTGGCCCGCATACGATGAAGAGGTTCTTGCCCGGGATCACGCCGGCAGGAGCTGGACAGGCGCAGCCGGCGCCCAGGGACTCGAATTCGGAGACCTGGTTATGCAGCCCCTGGTCGTGCAGCCGACAGCCGGTGCTGTCGTACTTAATGGCCTTGTGGACAGGACCAGCTGTCAGTGCTTTGAAGATTGCCTTGTCGTCGAAGCGAGCATCTTCCTCGCTGATCGCAACGTGAATGGTGAGGCGGTCGTGGTACCGAGTCTTCATTTCCTGGAGTTGTCGTCCGACTGGGCTGGCAGCCTCCAAGGTCTCACCGAGGACGAGCGGCTTCTCTCCCCTCCATAGTGACCACCACGGCCTTGGTGTACGCTGTACAGCCTGCAGCTCGTGCCTGCTGCGCACCGCCCAGAGCAACGTGACCTTGGTATCCCTCCGCTGGTCAAGCACAGCACTCGCCGCCTGCAACCCCGGCACCACGCCCGTACCGCCCGCCAGAAACACCACATGCGCACACGCGCCCAGCCGCCCCAGCAAATCAAACCCGGCGTGTGGACCCCGCAGCCAGACCTGGTTCCCGACGCCCAGCCGGCCCAGGTAGCTCGACATCTCGCCGTCGCCGACGGACCGGACGTAGAAGCGCAGGCTGCCGTCCAGCGCGTCCTCGTTGCGCAGCGGCGGCAGCGGCGTGTAGTGCCGGGCGATCTGCACCTCAGGCTGCTTGAACTCGACGGACCACAGCGGGTAGCGCCAGTTCCGGGACAGCGGGAGCAGGTAGGAGAGGGAGGGGTTAGGGTGGCGCGGGGAGACGGTGAAGACGAAGGACGTGGCGGAGACGGACTCGCGGGCCGTGATGGTGTATGGGACGAAGGTGGTGTCGTTGAGGGAGGTTGCGTCGGACGACGGACTGAGGAGGTAGTATGCGACGCCGCCGAGAAGGGAGCCTGCCACGACGAAGATGGAGCCGGCCCTTGCTTGTACTGTTGGTTTAGTCGGACGGGCCCTTGTCGAATATCCTGCCTTGCCCACTCGCGGAGGCAACATCGAGCTCGCAGGGCGACATCTCAACCACCGCTGGCTCCCAGTCAGCCGCTGTCGAGCTCCCCAGCCTAGCACCGCGCAGGCATGATGGTGGTTTGCCGGGCCCATCCTCAGCGAGCGGGAAATGAGCGTGGTCTTCATCCGGTGGCAAGATCTAGCTTGAGACTGTTCTCATCGTGTGAATTTTAGGTCAATGAAAACCGTGATGAAGTAGGAATGTAAATTGCTAAAGTGGTAACACGCGATCACGTGGCCGTGAAGCCATCATCTTATCTTCTATGATGCCTGCTTCCCACGAGCTTCTTTGCAGGATAACCAATGGTCCTCATTCAACAACCTTTTCTCATCTATTCTGATTGAATCTTACAGCGCTCTACTCTAAATACGAACCCAGGTGACAAAGCCCTATATGCACCGTCTCTATGACCTTACGATCTGTCTATCCGTGTTGATGCCTCCACGAAACATATCCGCAATGATATTTCCCTGCACAATCGTTTCCCTCACTATGCCTTCGACGTGAGCTGGTTCAACCCGCCCGTACCATATCCCGTGCCCGGCTAATGGATGCGTCTTGCCCTCCGCCTTCATGCCAGGCGGCAGGTAAATAATGACGTTCCCTGCGTATTTATGCCCGCCAATGTGACTTATACGCCCTACGCGCGCTGTGACTCCCTCTTTCTCTGAAATACCCCCTTCGATTGTTGCTGCAGCCGTCGTGCCCACGGCTACCGGACCCGTCGCCACAGTCAGCCCCTCCCTCTCCAGCTTCTCCTCGAACTCCCTCTCTAGCACCGGCGCCATGACACCGCACCGCATGTCCCGCCCGCCGTGCCCGCATATCAGCACCACCACGTCCTTGACATCCTGCACCCCCGGCAGCAGGCTCTGGTACGCCTCCTTGCGCAGCAGCCGGTCGCGGTGCACGGGCGAGAGGCCGTCGTGCGCGGAATGCAGTTTCTCGGGGAGCAGGTAGCCATTGGCTAACGCTTCCACACTGTCGAAGGATATCCGCGGGAGGAACGGGACGTATTTGAAGCTGGGGAGGAGATAGGCGGATGTCGACTGGATTTCGGGGCGAGGCGAGATGGAGCTCGGGAACGAGGCGTTGAGGACGGATATGTTGTGAAACGGCTGCAGAGGTTAAACCGTCAGTAAACAATCATCCTCAATCACATCATGGCCGCGTAGCCCAGGAAGCCTCACATCACTCAGCCGCCCTCCCCTGCCAAAAAGCTCCTTTAGGTCCGCCGCAAGATTGTCGCCGCTGTTCTCCTCCTCGATGCGCGACGGCCAGTCGTCCCTGCCCGTGCACACGAGCACGTGCTCCGCGTAGCCCGTGATGGCACCGTTGAGGGGCGTCGTGCGGTCAATGTCGAGACCCTCGGGCATCGCCGGCGTGGCAGCGCATCCACACGTCGGCGACGGGCATGTCGGGACGGTCGGCAGAGGGGAGGGTTTTGTCGCGAAACTTCGCCTCGAAAACGTCCGGGCCGGCGATGATGCTGAGCCCAACAGGGCGCGCGGCGGTTGGAAGCACCGGCGCAGGGCTGTTGACGGTGGCATGGTGGGAGGAGGACTAAAGTAGCAGAAACGAGGCTGCGGGTGGTAATTAATTGTTAGGAAAAGCCATGACGCACCGTCCCAAGCCCGCAAAAGTCTTATCAGATCCGATGCTACCCACATCCCGGATGGCTCGGCATCATGCATATCAATCTAGGGCCTCGTAAGCAAACGCAGCAAGAATAAGCCTCCCCATGGGATATCAGAATAAGGGAGTCATTGTATGCAACGCTGAAAAGGCCCAGGCCTTCTAATTCTCCTCTATCTGCGGCTATGAAGTGTCTGAACAACTAAAATGCTTCTCTATGAAGAAGAAAACAACGAATGACCAGATACGCTATGCCATCGCCACCGCGACGCAACACTCAAAAGAAAATATCCAATATTGTATACAGTAGTAGGACATTTGCCAAGAAAAGAAAAATCCAATCGAGTTGATGTCGCTGACACGTCGCTGGAATCAACGCCCGCTCAGAGACCTCTCTTATCGCAGTACCCGGGAGCTTTGGGTTCCGCGTTTGCCCAACTCACGACAGTCAGGCTGGTGGTGTAAACCATGGCGACGACTCCAAAGATGCAGAGGAGAATGTCCGACATCTTCCACAGCCAGCTTCGCGCAACGGCCTTGTAATGGAGCAGAGGCTGCGCACACACCAATCAGCTCCAGGAACAGGGTACAGTAAGGGAATCAAACATACCGGGTAGATGTACACCAGCGGGATGCAGGCAAAGTTGCCCACCAATGCCACGAACTTGTCGAGGTTGTCCGCTCCGCCCCAGGCAATAGCCGCGCAGAGCATGACTACGAAGAACCTGAAAATGTTCTTCTGCCACTTGATGTATGGGTTGTACTTGCCGCTCCTAGTGAAGAGTTCCGTTTCCGTGATACGAATGGCCGGGAAGATCTGCAAAGGAGTCGAGAGCAGGATGGCTGCTGAATAGAGGAACTGCACGCCATTGACCAGCTTATTATCCTGGGGCAGGTTCAGCAGGACCACAGTCTCGGTCTTGGAGCCGTACGCGGCGTAGGAGATGGCACCCATGACGGTGAAAAGAATCGTGATGATGATCATGACTAGAAATAAAACCCGCGGGAACTTCTCCGGCTGTCGCATGGACTCCTGGATCGGAATGATAAGACCAATACCCTCAAAGGTGAAGATGGCCGTGCCAATGAAGAGCGTCCAGTTCTTGTCGTTGAACATGATGATGTCAGCCAAACCCTCCTGATAAAGTGTCAGGACATCGTAGTAGAACAGATAAGCCAAGCCAATGAGGATGAAGGCATCTGCAATCAGTGCCGTAAAGCCCAGCTTGCCAATGTCTCGTAGGAGGGAGAACGGGAGGAAGATTATCATCTGCATGACAATCAACCAGGGAATGCTGATGGACGACTTGCAGTTGGACACTGCTCGGATGAAAGCTTGCATATTTTCCGCCGTGAAGACTGTGTAGGCCGCGACAAATCCGATTTGGCTGAGGACGATGGAAGCCAGGATAAGCCCACGCATCCATTTGCCGTACAAAATGCCGCCGAGGTCACCAAACGAGCCCTCGATCTTGAGACGCGTCGTGACGAGGAGGACGAAACAGTAGTAGCTGAGCATTGCAACACCCAACAAAACCAGGTTGCTAAAGAGCATGCCTCCATTCAGATACGCTCGAGGCAAGAACAATACGCCCGTGCCCACAAAGGACTTGAGGAGCAACAAAAGAGCGTTAGTGGGACTGTTGTTGCCGCTTCCTCCCCTCGTCTTTCTTCTGCGCCTACGCCTCGAAGGGGTCAACAACGCAGAGTTCTCAAGAGGTTCGTGGTCGTCTTCGCTTTCCCAGCCGTCATAGTCGTCGCCGGAAGAGAAGTACTCGTCTGGGCCCAAAGCTTCATCGTCTTCCTCCAGCTCCTCACCTGCGAAATGTCCATAAATGGAGAGGAATTCGAGGAAACTTGAGGTAAAGAGTCTTCCTGCTCCACCCGCTGCTTCACCTTGCTCGACATTGCTAGAATCGTTGGGACCACGGGCGTTTCGGCGTAGGTGATTTCGGCGGAACCCACCGGGAACCTTGATCGAGTTGATGTCGAGCACGTCAGATTCCGGGTCTGGACGTGAGTGATCAAAACTCTTGCTGCGCTGCAGCCTATTTTTGGCATCAGCTTGCTCCGACCACTTGTAGATCCCTCGAGTGACATCTCCTCCTTGCAGTTGCAAGCTGGAGAACTCTCCCTCGTCCAAACCAGCAGGCTCGGCGGGCTGCTTTCCTTTGAATGTGCCCAGCAGAGACGATTCCTCTGATGCGGGGTTGTCGGCGTCGGAAGGCTGAACAAGATGCCTTTTTACAACCTCGGGATCCTCATACGGGCCAGCACTCGTTGCTCCTTGACGTCTGGAATCGAATGAGCCATAGTTTGGAGGCGTTCCGGATTGGCGACCAAAGGCGGGAGATTGTGCACGCGGCGGCGTGCCTACGCGGACCGGAGGAGTACCGTGCCGAGGAGGCTGTCCAACTGGGTCGGCAAGAGCTGCCGCGAGAGCAGATACACCTGGGCCCTGAACAGAGGAGCCACCACCGGCGAGCGGGCTGAGGTTGTCAGACACCGATATGCTTGGTCGCGGCGAGGAGCCTCTGTGGATGGGAGATGTTCCCGAGGGCAGCGAGGGTAGCGGCTCGGCTAGACGCGCCGTGAGGTCTGCGCGGGATGGAGAGTCGGCGATCGATCGTGGCCGGTTTGATATGAACGAGGACGACACACCCACGGGCCTCGACGAGGCGCTAGAGGGCGAGGTCATTGTCGACTCGTTGCGCGTAGCTGAAAATCGGGCGGCAGCACGGATGTTCGGGGTCGAGTTCGAGTGTACAACGTTACGAGGCAACGGAGGACCCTAGTTGCAAAGAGATTGCACAGCTCCGGTTCAGACCCTGCTCGTTGGGCCGATAAGGTCAATGTAAATAAACGATGAGCAACGAGGCGGGGTGGCGTTATTGTAGGGATGCGACGAGGCGAAGGAGAGGCCGTGAATTCCGCAGCCTCAGCTGACAATGTCTCTCGGACGAGGTTGAGAAGGGTCCTGGATGGGGTAAGATAAAGTGAAGCCTGGTGATAGGTAGCTGCCTACCCTAAGGCTTGGGGTCTGCTGACTAGGTCACGGCTGCCGCCGGTCGGCCTTAAAAAAGAGCGAATTTGGGTCGAGTCAAGTCCACAAATGTTCGTCGTCCCCTAGATGACTAAAGGCACTTATAATGGAGGCAGAAACTACCCGTCTTGGACAATCTCTGAATACTGATTCGTGTAAACACCACACGGCCCGAACACATACGCGTGTGCCTTGGAAGCTGAAAGGCTTTGATTTCACATGAGTTGGCTGGATCCCTCACGTATGGGGCAGTGATTACAAGCACGATCTTGCTTATGCAGTACTGATTAGTATTTTGGAGAGTGAATAATTGCGCTTCATGGTGTCTTTTGATATGAAGTTCATGGCCGTCTAGCTGAGCGTATCATCTGTCGAAGCTTGAATGCTGGCAACATGACATTCTCGGTTACAGAGCATGCTCAATCCACCAGAAGAGATCTTCTAGATAGCTGGTGGCGTGTTTTACCTTATGGCTGGGTTGAGACAGTTGGCAAAAGGTAACTGAGGCGGGCACATGTTGTGACCGACAGCTGGGAATCTTGGTGAGAATGAACGCATGCCGTGATCCGGTATCTATAGTTCTGGTCCAGCCAACAATAGTTCGCCAAGTATGGCAATGAAAGTTTTCCTAGAGCTCGCTACACCCAGGCCTTAGCAACGGCATTATGATTGATCTTTTTGGATTGGCTCGTATCGTTGGGGGACTGTAGGGGTCAAGCCCCATCAGGTGCCCTCTCGACGTCATTAAGCAGAGCTTCAGCGGGATCTTGGCTACCAAACCCTGCTCGTCCAAGCCAAGAGAAGAGGGCCAAGTGTGAATGTTGGCTTGTCATTCGTACGTTTTGCTGGCCTGCTGCTCGACCCCGTTCTTATGCATGGCGTCGATGCTCGGCGTGCACGAGCACGTCGGTCACGGCCCGGCTCGTGTTTTGTCGTTGGAGGTTTCGACCTATCGATGTCTTTAGGCAAATAGCTCGGCTCAGATGATTGCAGCGATGATATACTATGATGTCAAGGCAGGCTGCATGTGACAAGTAACAAGTGCACAGAATCGAAATAGCCGCAGGTGTTGCCAGCATGCCCAGCTGCCATCGTGAGGCAGTGTGGGCGAAAGGGTGTGCCGATCACGTCCCCCAGCTCGACCCTTACCCACCGGCTAGCGGAGATTTTGGGGCGGTTCCAGCGGTGGAGGCCTAGAGCCAGGGGCCAGGAGACGCTGGGATGGATCATGGCGGCCCCCCCAAGCCCCTCTAAACCGCATTCCTCCTCCACCATCGACTTGCCCCCATTGGCCCTCAGGTGCGACTTGATATGCATCTTGAGCCCGCGCATAGCGGGGGAAAATTGTTATATCATATCATTTGCCGAGCCTGTTGGATCATCGTGCTCCTTTTGCTCGGCTATGAGGCTTCACCATGCTCTTCACGTCCTCTGACCGACTCGCCTCGATATACGTTGGCTGCTGCCCTGGGGTGGTGCTGCTTTCCATCCTCGGCTGATCCTGCCTCCCGTCATCCTCCTCAACGCCTGTTGATGGCCTGAACACGAATCTACTTTGCCAAGGGCTCGCTTTGGCGAAACAACTCGTGTACTTATTCGACTCACGGAGTCTGTGCCTGTGTCTGTGTCTGCATCATGTCTTCGTCTCCTGGGGCCCAGAAGCCCCCCGTGGCTGCTTCCCCGGAGTCCAGGAAGGCCATCAGCAAGCTGGGCACTGTTTCCGGTGTATACATCCCAGTTTACCTCAATATTCTCAGCATCCTTATGTTTCTGCGCTTTGGTCGTATTCTAGGACAAGTTGGCCTCGTGGGGATGCTTGGTAAGATGCCCATCCCTCATCACGCATGACGTCTAGACTAATACCGTCGTCTGCTCAGCACTCATTGTGACTGCATACAGCGTTGACTTACTTACTGCCCTCTCCTTGTCCGCCATCGCCTCCAACGGCGAGGTGAAGGGTGGAGGCGCCTACTTCCTCATATCAAGGTCACTCGGACCTGAATTCGGTGGCTCTATTGGCATTCTGTTCTTCCTCGCCCAAGTCCTCAATACGGCCATGAACATTGTCGGTCTCATCGACTGCATTCGACATCCCCTTGACCACCTCATACCCCATGGCTATTGGATTACCTACGGTCTCCAATCAGTGGCCTTGCTGTTATGCACTGGACTCTGTCTCCTAGGTTCCGCAACCTTCTCCAAAGCCTCCAACGGCTTGCTCATCATCCTGACACTTTCGATCTTGACGATCCCAATATCAGCTGTCTTCAATGAACCATTCTACAATGAAGCAAAAGGCGTAGAATTTACAGCTGTAAGCTGGAAAACGCTGTCCCACAATCTTCTACCTAATACAGGCAGCACCTCGTATCAAGGCTTTGAGACGTTCCGAGAACTGTTTGGTGTGCTGTTCCCGTAAGTCTTTATTGCCACAAGACTTTCATACCATCTACTTACACTTTTTTAGTGCTACATCTGGAATATTTGCTGGAGCGTCCATGTCTGGGGACCTGAGGAACCCCAGCAAAGCTATCCCCAAGGGCACGCTCTGGGCAATGCTCACCACCTTTATCGTGTATGTTACAGTGGTTTTGTCGATGGCTGCAAGCACCACTCGGGAATCCCTCGTCAGGAACACAAACATCCTGTCCTTGACCAACCTGTCTGCAACTATCATACTCGCTGGAGAGTGCGCCGTTACAATGTTCTCTGCACTTATGGGCATACTTGGCTCGGCCAAGCTGTTCCAGGCACTTGCGCAAGATAAGCTGCTGCCGGGTCTGACATTTTTTGGGAAGGGCACCGTGCACAGCAACGAGCCTCTTGCTGCCATATTCTTAACATACCTACTTGCTCAGATCTCGCTTCTTGCCGATCTGGATCAGATTGCTACACTGATCTCTATGGGATACCAAGTGAGTAGCCAACCCTGTTCCTTGATTCGCACTCATCGACAAGCGTCCTGTGTGATATACCACCATAAGTTGATACGGCGTCTACAAAAATAAAGCCCCAGAGAAACACCAACCTTTCCGTTACTGTTCGCTAATTAATGACAGATGACCTTCTTCGTGATGAATTTAGCCTGCTTCTTGCTCAAAATCGGATCGGCCCCGAACTTTCGGCCAAGTTTCAAGTTCTTTACTTGGCAGACGGCAGGCTTGGGAGCTCTTCTTTCCGCAGCTGCCATGTTCTTCATCGACGAGACATATGCGTCCATCGCCATCTCGATTCTTGTCTTTCTATTCTTGCTTATCCATTACCTCAGTCCCCCTAAACATTGGGGCGATGTGTCACAGAACCTCATATATCACCAAGTGAGAAAGTATTTGCTGCGACTAAAGCCTGAGCACATCAAGTTCTGGCGACCGCAAATCATCCTACTCATCAACAATCCACGGCGTCAGACGCGCCTCATCCAGTTCTGCAATTCTCTAAAGAAGGGATCCCTATACATCCTTGGCCACGTGATTATCACGGACAACTTCGACACGAGCGTCGACGAGGCAAGGTTGCAACAACAAGCCTGGACGAGATATATTTCAGAATACTCACGAATCAAAGCCTTTGTGCAGCTGGCAATGTCACCTTCCCTCAACTGGGGCGTTCGTAACCTCATTTTGTCAGCTGGGCTGGGTGGGATGCGGCCAAACATTGCTGTAATGGGCTTCTACAACATGCAGGAGCTGCGCAATTCGAAATCGGGGGCTTGGGTTCCTGATATTCCTGCACCCCCGGCAGCCAAGATGAAACGCCCGCAGAACCCTAAGAGTAGGCCTGTGAACCGGGCCAGGAGTGACACGTCTTCTAGATTGCTGGCGGGCTTCCTACCTACAGATGTGATCCGTACTGAGTCTATGATGTCACCCACGCAATATATGACTATCCTCGAGGATCTGGCGCTGAAATATCGCTTGAACGTCGCAGTTGGGTACGGCTTCGAGAGGCTGGAATCTCCTTGGAATGATGAACAAAACCACAAGAGATACATTGACCTGTGGCCTATTCAAATGTCTGCTGAGGTAACAACGGAGGGCAAGAACGTTTTGACGACTAATTTTGATACATGTAAGTCGGTTCGCATCTCTCGACATAAAAAAAAAGGAGGTCAGCACTACACGACAGAAGTGCTAACAAGCACAGATACCTTGATCCTCCAGCTGGGACATATTTTGCGCAGTGTCCGTACTTGGCGACGAACGTGCACATTGCGCGTGATGGTTTTTGTTGAATACGAGACCGAGGTTGAAGAGGAACGTGCCCGCGTAAAGGCTCTCCTGGAAAAGCTGCGCATTGACGCCGAGATTGTCGTTTTCTGGCTCGCTTCCGGCGTCTTGAACAGTTACGAGCTAATCATCAATGGCAAACGCAACGACATTGATTGGGAGATTGTTGTGAACGAGGCTCTTGGGGATGAAGAGTGGTGGGAGGACATACAGATGCTTCGTGGAAACTCACAGCATCTCTCTCCAGCCGAGGAGCTGCAACACATCGTCCAAATAATTGACTCAACGGCAGAGCGGCCGGGTTCCTTCAATCCGCATGAGGAGGCAAAGGCTACCCGCCGTCGCCGCAGTACTGTTGACATGAGCGAAGTGCCCAAGAAGCCTGCTATAACCATCCTCGGCCAAATGGGTGTCAATGTGGGCATACATACGCATCACTTGAATGACGACGTCTTACAGGAGTCCAGTAGTGACATCGACTCGGAAAGTAGTGAAGAAGAATCGGATATTGATGGAGGTATGACTTACAGATCCTTTGGTAAGAGGGTTCTTGGCGGCTTTGAACCGGTTCGGCGCCCCTTGCTGGCCTCTAGGGACCTGAGTACCCGCGCAATATACGGTCGAGATGAGTCCGAGAGCTCCTCGAATGGCCGGAGATCCTTCTACGGAACCATGGCGACGCCACAGCTGCAAAGACAAGGGCAGTCTTTCTTTAACGAGCCGTTCGAACATCCTCGGACCAAGCAAGACGATCCTCCTCTAGGGTCTCGGAGCGCTCAACAATCGCGGGCCATCAGCCCAACACAAGAAGACAAGGATGAAGTGCCAGAGGATACGTATGCAGGCCCCACGCGCCCGAGCACGAGCGGACAGATCTCGACAGCTCGGTCTTCTAGCCGGCCAGCCCTGCACACTTCCATCACCACCGATTGTGTTGAGCCAAAAATAGGCTTTTTGGGAGAGACCAGCAAGTCTGAGAGGCCTTCGTTCTCTAGACATTCGTCACTTGGAAGGTTTTCCAGTCGGCCCGTCCCAGAGACCCAGGTTCATGTGCACGACGATCAGCCAAGAACCATCTCATTTGCCGATACCCCAGTATACTCTCGTTCACCCGCGCACTCTCGGCACCACTCGCGGCAGGGTTCTGGGAAGTCCGGTTTAGGGCCAAGCGAATCGAGGCTGAGCATCCCTGAACTTGTAGAGGCGTATAAGGAGGATGCTTTTGCCGCAAGGAGACCAGAGAGCGGCGGCTCAGCGTACTCCACACAAGGATTTTCCTTGTCCTTTAACGACTTGCCCAGCCGGGCGCAGCACCTGATTCTCAATGAGCTGATGAAGCAGAACTCTGCTGAAACTGCGGTCATGCTCACTACGCTGCCAATTCCATCCGAGGGCACATGCCAAGACGAGATATCCAGCATTCAGTATCTTTCTGACGTCGAGGTTCTTTGTAACGACTTGCCTCCTGCTTTGATGGTACTGAGCAACAACATGACGGTGACGGTGAGCTTGTGAAGCAAGGGCGACGACACGTGCAGGGCCGCGGCGTTGGATGGGAAGGGAAGCACTGTATTTTCAGCAATAAAATCACCATATTTATCAACGCAGATGGCCATAGTGGCGTTACCAAGCACGGCGTGCTCCGAGCGCGGTTGGCTCAAGCCTCACGTTATACGCCCTTCATCAACGCGTCAGGCTCTTTGACTGGTTTCTAAATCCACACGAGACAACCAAGAAGCTTCGATGGACCTTCCGGAACAAACAAAGCAGATTCAAACATGACTTATACACAACGCATCAGTCAACATATAACCTCATTGTATTTAATGGCCGTGAACATCTCTGAGCAAGATGCAATGTCGTCGCTTCACAACAAATAAACCCCCAACCAGGACAAGAGAGACCTACCTGACACCAAAGGCAACTCCTTTTCTTACGAGAACGTCAGCATGATCTGGAAATACCAATCCCTTGTACAGCTCAGACCACAGGCTGGCCACCCTGAGGGACGTCAATCACAGCCACCAACATCCAAGGGCGCAGGCGACAGGAACTGGCGAGAAATGATATCTTCGAACTCGTCGGACGATGCTGGCTCCTTTTACAGAGTGCCCTTCGTTCAAGGCTCAAATCAAAGCTCACGGACATATGGAAAAGCAAAAGTCGAAGAGGTACCAATCATCTGGTCAAGACTCAGCAACTATGCAAAGCGTTTGAAAATGCCTCGCCCAGTTACGAAGCTCAGCAGACCGGTTCTTCGTATCCGTATACCTGAAGCCTATACGGCTAGCAGGAATCAATGGGACTGTCAATGGACCGGCAACTCTCCTAGACGCACCCCTTCCTCGAGGAGCGCCGCATCTATCGTCTCCAAGCGCTTGAGTAAGCAGAATACTGTTAAGTTTGCCTATTCCGAGCCTTGCATTGTTCCGCGTTCCAAGAGATCGCGGCCCAGGAAGCTTCATCTTAGCCTCGATATGACCTCGTCGGATGTTTGTGCCATTTGTTTCAAAGCAGATCCAATTCAAAGAGGACTATGTGGTGTCTGCAAGGAGGGCCTGCGGGCATCTTCAGAACTACCCACTCCAACCCTCGACACGAAACCTTGGAGGGCGTCAACCATACTGCCCTCTGCTCGACTATCGTCGCCTTGGCAAGGTCCAGAACCGCGGTCACCGGAAACCGTCCCTCAGAGTCCCAAAACTCCGCCTTCACCATTTTCCCTCCAGCAGCCGACACCACGCAAGCCCTTTTTATGGATGCCAAAGCGAACGATGGAGCTGGGGTATGAGGCTGGCAAGCATGACGTGGCGTTCCTGGACCAGGATTTGTACACTGCGGACTGGGCGAAGTACTAATTTGACAAGAGCAATTTCGGCTCCACCAGATGTGACACCAGCACCGGCGAGTCAGGTCGGTTTATACACCGGGGACTGAGGCTTGATGAATAGGAGGCAGTTTTCGGAACACCGAGTGAGGATGATTCGAAGAGGAGTTAGATCTAGGGCAGCTTCGCTGACCTAGGAACAAGGGGCATTTCTTGTTGTCTGTATATCTATTGTATAACGTCTTCCCATGATGCTCAGAGTAAGAGCATGATCTTCTAACCGCCTGCTATACTTTTATATAACACACATCTATCCAGTCATAAATCATCATCTAATCAAATTTATAGCAACCTCTTGACCGTGAGAGCACCCACTTGCTCCCCGTCTATTTCCAAAAAGCCTCCCCTCTCCAGCTTTCTCGACCACTTGTTCGCCTCATACCTCGCCAGAATCATTGTCATGCGTAGAGCCGACCCTCCGCTCGAGGCATGCTCCTCGACCGTGTCGGCCGTGGGCGTGAACGTCCAGCGCCCAAACGCCCAATTCAGGATGTACCGTCCGCTGGGGCTCGCTTCGGGTTTCTGGATCCTGGCGTCCGAGTTCTCCGGGGTCGCGGAGAGTGTTGCGACGGCCTTGATGCGGAAGACTTCGTACTTGGAGGCTGTTTGTAGGAGCTTGAGGAGCTTGTCCAGGGACACAGATGCGCTGGCGGGGCCCTTGAGTTCGATTGATAGTACTTCCACCTCGCTTTGGTGGTTGTCCTTGTGTTCGTGCGCGTGGTTGTGTGAATGACCGTCATGGCTGGTTTCGTGCTCACTTCCCGACTGGGTCAGGTCCCGCGCGAGGGCTTTGTCGGTGCCGAACAGGACATCCACGTCCACCTTGCCTTTGTCGCTCTTCACCACGGGGATATAGTCGTCGTACGGCGACATCTCCTTGACCTTGTCCAAGCATTCCTCGTAGCGGTCCTCGCTAGCTGTCTCCCATTTGTTGAACACGAGCAGATCCGTGTACTTGGCCTGCATCAGGGCCGTCGGGCTGGCGTGCGCATACCCCTTCCAATTCTCGACATCCACGACGCTGATGACGCCGTCCAAGAAGTACTTGCCCGTCTTGCGGTTAAGTTCGTTTATCTGGAAGACGAGAGTGTCGGGGAACGCTGATCCGCTCGTCTCAATGACCACACGGTCCGGGTCGGCCGTCTGCTCGAGCTCCTCGAGCGCGGGGCCCAGCTGCCCGACGAGGTTGCAGCAGATGCAGCCGCCCAGCAGCTCGCGGGTGCCCGAGATTGCGGAGCTGGACGCGAGCTGCGAGTCGACGGCCAGGTCGCCGAACTCGTTCTTGAGCAGGGCGAGCTTGTAGTCGGGGTTTTGCGCGCGAAGCTGCGGGATCAGGTTGAGGATGAGGGTCGTCTTGCCGGAGCCGAGAAACCCCGTGACGAGGGTGATGGGGATAGGCGCCATTCCTGCAAGACGGAGGGTGTCCGAAGTATAAAGGACGAGACTCAACGGTGGATTCGTGATGTTGGGTTTGATTCGCGATATTGCCTCGGTGGATTGGGTGAGCTGTAATTCTTCTCAACTACTGCCCGATTAGTGGTGAAGTTTCAGGGACTAGCCCCGCCAAAACTAATTAGCAGCTGGAGTGGCCGATCCGGGATCGGAATCTCGAATTTGACGTCATGGTGGAACGCTCTTGGCTGGCGTCTTTCAACAGAGGCCTCCTCCAGCTTGTACCGGTGCTATAGAAGGCAGCTGACGATTGCATCTTTCCTACTTCTCGTCTACTCACCATAATATCATCTTCCCTTACAACAATCAGTTGAACTATCGCTTCGTGCTAAAGCAATGGCTTCAGAAAACGTGCAGGACACCAACGCCCTCAAGGAGCCTGCGTACAAGGAGCAGCTCGACCACCGAGCCATGGAGAGCCGAACAGTAGCACAACCGAAGCAGGCAAACACAATCGTCGACAAGAGTAAGTCATCCCACAGCCCAGTCGTGTCGTGGCCTGGGC